>JAQGBX010008708.1:0-10330 GCA_034698745.1 Megaphyllum sjaelandicum
CCTGTCTCTTCAATTGTTCTCTTAATATATCGAGATCGATATCACATGACCGAGTGTCATGTGAATTGGTGATGTAAATCACATCACCAATTTTAGGGACCTTGGACTTCACGGTCCACTGACCGTGACAAACTAGAAACTGTTGTTGAGCACCTGCAATGGCTGACGAGCTTTTATCTATAAAATCTTGGACACAGGCATACTTGTTGGCCAAAAGTTGAACTTCTTCCGAGGGAAGTAAACCCTCGCTTGTTATTACAGTGTTCAAAATGGGTATCTTTTGGTCGTCCAAGCTTTCGCGGGTGGAAGATAATCTTTCCATCTTAGCTGTGTATTTCTTTAAAAACGTTGGGCGCCAATTATGAGACGATCGAGTTAGCGCTCCTTAAATGAGACGAGGTTGGCCAGGTCGTGAGGAGTTTGGATCTACTGTTAGGATTAGCCATGTTAGCCAAACGAGCTTAATAATTTCTTTAGCGATCTTGTCTAATTAAACAATCTTGAAGTTAGTAGTATTTTCCTCCCTTGGCTTACCTTTACCCTTAAGGGGGGACCTCGCTGGCCCCGTGGCCTAAACGAAGTCGGCACCCTCGTTGGCTGGCTTCAGACTTGGTCGTTCGAACCCTAAACATGAAGTCTGAAAAAATAACTGAGTTCGAAGCGAAGTATTTTGTCTTGTAATAAAACCTTTATTTTTTTTCTTTTTTAGGAACTTGCAACCTTGAGTGGACCAGTTCGGGAGCTTCTGCACAAAGCGAGTTAACAGGTAATAGCGCTCTCCTTATATACCTCTTTCTTGGGGGCCCGGTACGATGTGATAGGTGACGTGGACCAATTGCGTGCGCGCTGGATTCTCTGTGTGAGAGAACCTGCGGGTGAGGTTAGGTTAGGCGGAATTCGGGCATTAGGCAACATACAAGTCATTACACTCCCCCAAATATTAAGGAAAATACATACTTTATACATATTTTAACCAATACGACATGCATGGTGACAGGATAACGCTCAACCATGGAAGTAAGTAACGAAAACAATGTTGAACTGCAGCAAAGGTAAGAATGCAATGCAAGTAAACGATAGCATGCAAACAATGCAATGTTATAACAATGGCAACAAGTCAAGTGATGCACAAATTGGACACACATTGAAACTGTATAGTAAAACGTGAAAAGTGTGATATAATGAGTCGCGTGTTGAATGATCATTACACTTATAGTCTTAACCACACGTGCATTGAGGCACTATAATAAAGTAACTTGTTAGCCTTTACTAACATATCCTCGGTTTCTGGCGATGAGAACGGCAAAGTATGCCAAGTCCACAGCTGAGATGACGATTTTAAGGTGCTTGGATTTTTGTGAAGAACGTCTCTGAGGTGGGATCGGGTATGATCCTTGCCAGTGGTGATGACATACATCGTATGTCATGACATGACATGACATAACATGATCCTCATCACCAGGTTGTGATGCCTGGTAGTAAGTTGTAATATCGTCCAACTTGGTGGAGTCTGCCTTTTGACACCAGGCAGCCGTGGCAGTGGCTGTACTTGCAGTGGCTTGGGAAGGGGTTGCAAGGTACTGTAATAGTACAAAATGTTCCTGTAGACCCTGTGACCATACGAACCACTGTTCTTTTGTGAAATTTTGAGCGTTTCGTGAAGTTCCATAACCCCAGTTTCTGGAACAGTCTCTTAAACGACTCACAATGAGTTTGTCGTTCTTGGTGAGTGCTCGCACGTCTTGTGGTACGGGGGCCGGGGCTTTGCAGTGGTCTGCGTTGAATTGGATTTGTTTGTTGTATTTGTGAACCCTTTTTAATTCTTCGGCGCGGTCTCTACTAAGGCGTTCCATGGAGCAGGATCGTATACTTTCGGTGTCCGAAGTTAAGGAAGGTAAGGACCTTAACGAGATGGGGTTACAAGGTTGGGTCAGTCTTTTTTGTCAAAGTCGCTGTCCGAACTTGACAAACGCACTATGGCTTTCAACTTGACTTTGGTAAATTTCTTTGTGGTCGACCTTCTTGGTGAGAAGGAGCCGGTTTGCCTTGAGTCTAAGGCTGAGTCGTGCCTGTGTGGCTCTGGCGAGCTTCTGGACTTTGATCTTTCAGGCATCACATCTTGCATGTTTTTGCTGGACTTCGAAAGCCTCTTTTGTTTTTATTTGGTACTTGGGGTATGCTTTGTAGACATTGATTTTTCTCTTGAGTCGGAAGGTACCGAGATCACTGACTTGGGCTGTGTGTGGATAGGAACAACATCTTGTGTTGACTCCTCCACCCGAATGGTTGGTGATGATGTTGGTGTGTCTTGGTCAATCTTTTCTAAGGTAATCTCCTGATTGTCCTCGGTAACTGGTAGCTGGCTTACCCGTTCTATGGTTTGGGCTTGAGGGTCTTTGGATGTGATGATAAATTTAGCTAATGCTTTGTTATGCGCGGAGCTCCTGAGGTACTTGTCCAGTAATGCTTGGTGGTGCACTTTGAGTCCGGCAGCTAGGGCTTCTGCTTTTTTTCCAGGGTTTCTGCCTTGAAGGCATGAATATATGTGTTACGATATTGGACTGCAGAATGAAGCACGTTAGTCATGTCTGCGAAGGATGTGTTGTTTGGTGCGACATTGTCAGGATGTCATTTCCAAGATAATGTCGTATATTGGATCGTCCGCTTTTCTCTTTCTATGTGTAGAGCCACGTTGGTAAAAACTGAGCGCGGAACCACTAGTCTTTGCGGTATCTGAGCTAGCAGCTGTGGGTTGAAAATCATGATCTTGCTGCATCTTGCCAGAAGTTTATGAGCGTCATAAAGTGTTGCTTCTTGGACTGGCTGGTCATAGGTAACTTCGAGCCCTTGCTTTATAACACCTTTATCACCTGGTTAACTGCAACTGCACTTGCTCGTCTTCAATGTTCTGATTCTGTACTTCTTCAAGAATTTTGCGCATTGAGTCAGGGATCTGATTCTCCATGGCTTTGACTGTTGCTTGTGGCTGATTGGCTTGTCCTGCAGAAGTGTTGTCCTTTTTATACCCATGGACTGTGGGTGGATGGGTAAAATTAAGATGGACAGAATAGGTCCAAAGTAATGGGCATTAAATATTTGACCCAATGAAATTGCAGAAAGGTGGGGTAGGGTTCATGTAACAACTGTAACCCAGGGGTAAGGGTATGTTTACATCAAAACACTACTTTTTTAAAAAAAAAACATCTTATAAGGAGATAAATGTAACTTTTTTTATTTTATTGCACTTTAAAAAAACGTTACGGTTAATTGGTTTGACCAATTTCAATTGCTGGAATCGGGCTTTTTTTGAAACCCGATATATTCTATCAACAAGTTTTCATCCGACTGTGTGTAACCATTATTATAGAAGAATGGGTGTTGTTTGATAGGCATAGTGGGGGCGTAGGGTAAGCCAACTTCCCCTAAATATTGTGCCGCTCAGCAAACTTTGAAGAATAGGGTCTTGCCTGCATTGCAACTCTCTGGGAATTTTATGTTTAATTCTCTGAGTTCAATAAAGTGTTTGATGGTGATGAAGCGCCCAACATATTCTTTGAGTGCGAGATCTTCGAGGTTTTGTTGTTGCACGTAGTGTCTGGTAAATTCCCAGAAGGCCATGACAATGTTTAAACTGAATTCTCGGCAGATGGCGAGAAAAGGCTTTGAAATATCAACCATGACGATGGACTGAAAACGTGCAGGTAACGTGATACTTCGTCTACATCTTGTGGTGACTTGTGGGTTCTTTTCTGGGGTGACTGCTGGTGCGACTTTGGAGCTGTGGTCAGATTTGTGGAACGATACTGACTTAGTTTCGTCTTTGGGTTTCTCGACTTTAGGCCGTCCTTTTTTATTTTTGCGCAGGATCGGTACGACCTTCCCTGAGTCGTCGGAGTCTTTGAATAATGAAATATCCTTGACATTGTATACGCCTATGCCCTTGACAGATCCCAGATCTCGTATGTCGTTGGCGGGATAACCCTAAAGATGTGATAAACACCGCCCTTTTGTGGTGCGAATTTGGAAAAAAAATTACGCAACGTGCAACTTTGTACATGAGTTTTGATTAAAACCTTGTCACCTACGAGGAAGGTAGGTAACGAGGCATCTTCGTTTGCCTGATGCCTTCAGACATCTTGGCTGAGTTCTACGTTATCTCTGGCTTGAAGTAAAACCGAGGATAGGTTTGAAAGAAAGTCTGTAAACGAATTTCGTAGGTATGCCGAATCATGGCAGAACTCATGAAAGGAGGCGATGTTATCTTTGGAGGACCTTGGTACTCGTCCAAGCATGAGATGAAAGGGTGTCGTGTCTAAGGACAATGAATGGGTGACATTCAGGGCCCAACGGACTGGCTATGTGCATGTCCCACTTTTCATGGTTGCTTCGACAGCAATAGCGAGCTTGTACTTGAGGTTTCTGTTTCCTCTGTACGGGATTCGCTTGGGGATGGTATTAAGCTAAGAATTCCATAGGGACACCCCAAGCTGATGCAATTTGTTGGAAGACTGCAGAGGTGAACTGGGTTCCATTGTCACACCGAATGATTTCTGGAGTGCCGTAGCGAAGGAAGATTTCCGTTATTAGAGTCTTTGAGATATCCTCTGCTTTGGCTGTCTCTAAAGGAAAAGCTCCAAGTAGCCCGTCGTAATATCCATTACTTATTATATGACGGAGTTCCCTGAGGGTGTAGTAGGTAATGGACCGACCAGATCGATACTGATCGCAGAGAACCTGGCTGGAATGGCTGGTGAAAACAGGTGTGTGCCATCTGCTCGAGTAGGAGCTTTGAACTTTTGGCAGACTTGACATTTGCTCACTTGATAGAAATGTGTGCATATCCAAAGATGCGAAATCTTTGCTGTTCTTGAGGACTGTGATAAACTTTTCACAGCTTGGGTCTTCTAATTGGAGCTTTCTGAACTCGCTTGAAGTGACGGGTTGTTTGCCAATTAGAAAATGTTGTATTAAGACTACGGGTTCAATTTCTCCATTAGGTCGAGATAACAGATTAGCCAGGTGATTCAGCTTGCCTGGGATATATTCTATATTAAAAGTCGAACTGTTGGATTTTCATTATCCAACGGGCAAGCCTCCCTTCCGGTGTTTTCTGGCTACTTAGCTAACAGAGTGGGCTATGATCTGTATGAACGACGAACTTCATGCCGTCGATGTAACCTCTAAATTTCTGAACCGCCCAGATGACTGCTAGGGCTTCTTTTTCTGTGGTAGAATAATTTCTTTCTACTTTGTTAAGAGACTTTGATGCATACTCTATCACTTGGAGACTGTCTTTGTCCCCTTGATTAAGTACTGCTCTCATGGCCTCGTAGCTTGCATCGGTATAGAGCCAAAAACTTTTTGTAAAGTCTGGATGGGCGAGAATCGGAGATTGGCATAGCTTTTCTTTTAATAACTGGAAAGCTTTAAGACAGTTTGCTGTGAATTCAAATGGTACATCTTTCTTTAGAAGATTGTTAAGGGGGACCGCAACCTCGGAGAAGTTTGAAATAAACTTACCAAACCAACGGCAAGAGGCTTAGAATGATTTGACCTGTTTGACGCTGGTCGGTGGTTTCAATTCCAAGATGGCTTGGACTTTCTCTTGGTTGGGCTAATTGCATCTTTCGAAATGATGTGGCCTAAGTACTTTACGTGACTTGTGAAAAAAACAGCACTTTTTTCTGTTTATGTAGAAGTGGGCATGTCTCAGTCTGTGTAGGACGAGTTTAGCGTGCTTTAAGTGGTCTTCGTACATGTCGCTTATGAAAAGTAAGGCATCCTTGTGTAACAATATGTTCCGAACGGGTTGATGGAGGAGAAAAACTTTTGGCAGTTTTCGGCAATTGGGATTGGCCAGTAACAACTAGTGAGGTCTAGAGTGGTCATGAATTTATTACCTTTTAGTTGAGAGATTAGCTCGTCAATCCTTAAGGGTTGGCCCCGAATCCAGCACCGGGACCACCGAAGACGCATCGAGCTTAATTTGCAATAAGGTCATCCTCCAAGACATCCTGAGGCCAGAGGAGGCTCCCCGACTCCCTAGCCCAACGCCGGAAGGTTACGACCTTGCTGGAACAATATTCGGACACCTTCGGCAAGCCATCTACACCTGCAAAGGTAGAACCTTAGAGGATTCAGATCTTACCCGACATAGAGCCTGTAGCAACCCAACTCTACTCTTGATTGGTCAAACGGAAAGAGCAGTTCAGAGCAAAAATAGACAAACTAAATACTTCGACTGTCAGCAGTACTTCACTAATGTCACACCTTTCGACACCTATTGCTACACTCGGATGCCGATGGGCGCCCGGAACTCGGCGGCACATTGCCACCGCGTTGGTTGTCAAGCTGATACAGAATATTCCAGGTGTCACAATAGTCGTATATCAAGACGATCTTCTCATCGCCAGTAATTTCTTCGAGTTACATCTGGTTCACATCTAGTTGGTCAGCAACAGGCTCAAGGAACACGACTTATACTTTAAGCGGTCAATGTGTTTTTTCTTTACGGACCCGGTTAAATTTTTAGGGCACCTCATCATCAGCCCCAAGGGTATCTACCCTAACCCAGAGAACATTCAAGCCGAGCTCGCGATGCCTCACCCAAAGTGTTGGTATCAGAGGGAGCCTGGGAAGCGCTTATATAACTGAGCAGCAGAATGAAGAACCCAAAAGGCAGTACTAGGATGCAGACCATTTATTCATGGTGTCTTATTACATATACACTCACAGTAAACCATAGGTGATCCAAAAGTAGACATGGTGCTGTCTCTACAGCAACTGAGGGTCAACTGAACAAAAAAAAAACATGGTGCTCATAAAAAAATAATCCTACCACACACTAGGGTCAAGTGCAAAACAAAAAGAGGTTGACTACAGTGCCACCAGTCCTAACTCTAACTAGGGTATTATGCAACATATTATCCTAACTATATAAAAACACATACAATGTACTGGGAATCATATGTATAAAGAAAAGAACACAAAGAAAACAAGTACCCAATAGGTATACATATCAAAAACAAACAATAATAACCTTCTCTTGTTGTTCTCTCTCTTCGAGAATAAATAACTTAAAAACGAGAATGGGCATCATACAGGGCACTACCGGCTCCCAGCTACCGCTGGAATATCCCACATAGGGAGGGGCTCAAGGAGGAGCACAAGGTATGACCTTTTCTGAATTTTATCTTTGTATCCTTTTGCACGAGCCATGCTGCCCTTTCGTGGTAAGGATAACATGCTCCCCCGTAGCGTGGCTTTAAACGGCTAAAAGGAGGTTCACCGGCACCTCAAATACGGGCTAAGAGCCTCAATTTTGCAGGCCGAGAGAGGTTTCGTAAAAACGTCCGCAAAATTACATTTGGTTCCGACAAAGTGTAGTCGGAATAGACCCCTCCTGAAATGGTCCCTAACAAAACAAAGTTTCATTACGAAATACTTTGTCGTGTTGTTCTCGACTTCGTTCTTGATAGCGTGGATCGCCGACTTGTTGTCGAGAAACAAATCTGGTTCCTAGATAAGATAGGGCAATACTGTTTGTACCTCCCCCAAAAATCTGCACAACCAAAGCAGCTTTTTAACTAGGTCGACTGAGGCCATTAGTTCAGCCTCCATAGTCGACTGCGCAATCATAGTCTGACGCGAAGACCTCCACGATACCGGGGACTGGCCAACCATCACCAATACGCCTAAGATTGAGCGACTCATATCCACATCGGACCCCCAGGATGCATCAGAGTATGCCCTGACTCTAGTATCATGGCTTCGAATGAGAACTAGACCTTTATTTTTGATCTGGCGTACATAATTCACCAGGTTCTCTACCTGATACCAAGCCGTCATGGAAGGCGAACTGCTATACTTAGCTAAAGTATTTACTGCGACCAATATGTCGGGTCGAGTCATCCTGGCAAGATACTGCAATGAGCCAATCACGCTCCGATATGGATACAGAATCGCATCCCCCACACAAGTCATCAGTTCATGGGAGAACACGGTTCCTACTCGGAGTGTTTTCTTCGCGCGTCTCGTCGGGATCATGTCTAACCTCCTGCTTAGTGTCGATGCATGGCGTCTGGTGCATGGTTATGCTCCCGTCAAAACGGGATTAAATTCCAAGAAAGGTTTGTACCAGGCCCAGAACTTTCACGTCATAGACCCGGGACAGGCGGTCGACTACCTCGGCAATCACCCTATCTGACTTACCTAGAATCAACAAGTCATCCACGTGAACCATGACCAGAGAATCCCACCGGAGTCGATAAACGCACTCGACACTACCATGTGGGCCTCAGCAGCAGGAAAGTTTTTTATGGGAGAAGTCAAGGGCGCCTGGATTGCATGGGAGATTCCCCTTTTGGCAAAAAGTGGTTACCTCATATTTCGTTTTAAGACGTGTATCCTCATACCGGTAATACACATCCACGCGATTGCCCTTCGTGCGAGGTTTAAGTTCTCGCCTCCAGACCATCGAGGGTACCTCTGTTGTCGTCGGTTGGTCCGGTGTCAACAGTTGTTGTTGAGAATCGTCCGGGTCACTACGAGCAGGAACAGTCGGGTCAGTCTGGGAAGCCTGCAAAGGATGTCCATCTGGGACATCTCATCCAGGCTCTGGCACTTCCATTTTGAAGTGCGATTGTTCGTCAGGAACAGTCCCCATACCCCTTCCAGAACCTTGGCCTCACCAGACTCATAAACCTTGTCAGAGGTTGTCGTAAAACCGATATCCCCTAGTGATCTTGGCATAGCCAATTAGAATTCCTGATCGCGAAGTGTCCCCGAGTTTCCCCCCACGCTGGGCTGGAGGAACGAACCCATAAGCCCTGCTCTCAACCTTTCAGAGGTGAGACAGGTTCGGTGTTCGTCCCCACAGGACCTCGTAAGGGGATCTCATAGACAACATCTGCTGGGGCAGTCAATTTTTCAGATATGTGAACGACCGGAGGAATTCTGCCCAGAAGCGAGGGGCTAATCTGGAGTCTTTTATCATGACTCGGATGGCCTGCAGCACTGTTTGATTAAAACGTTCGGTTACGCCATTCATATGCGGGGCGTGGACATTTGTACACATGCTTTATGCCCTTTTCGGCATAAAATCTCTCAGACGCTTTGGAACAGAATTCCCCCCATTGTTTATCCTTATATCCTTTACAGATTTTCCAGTCTGTTTCTCCATCACAGTGATGTATGTGGAGATGTTGTCCATTACCTGGTCCTTCGTCTGAAGTTGAAACACCGAACACCAACGAGAAAAGTCATCGATGATGGCCAGGTAGTAGCGACAACCTGCACCCGACATGTGAGGGGTTGGGCCCCATACATCTGCATGTACCCGTTCCAGCGGCACCTTGGTGTAGATTTTGTCCACAGCCGGATGAGTCGGACGACGCATCTTACATCTGTAGCACGTCTCACAACTTTGCGGTTGCTCTTTGAACACAGGCAAACCGCGAAAGTGCGAGGACTTGGCCATCTCCAAAATAGTTTGTTGGGAGATGTGGCCAAGCCGCTGATGCCATAGTCGTAGACTTGACGAATCCTTTTCGGCTGACACCGACATTGCAGACGATAATTTATTGAGCAGGTCGGGTCGAGGCACCTCTGCCGCAATGGAGATCCTGGGTTCCCTCGTTGTTGAAGACCTGAACCGCCTCTACCGATCCCTGCCAGGTGCAGTTGGCAGATTAAGCAAGTTGAGATGCCGAAATTAAATTTCTCCGGCCGGAAGGAGCATAAGCTACATTCCATATTGCCATGCCTCCAGTGATGTCACCTATTCTGGAGGAGAACACTATTGTGCCTTTGCCGGTGACCTGAAATGTTCCCGAAAAAGAATTCATCTTAATCAGGGTGATCTCCTCCAGGTGAGCAAACCACTTACGGTCATGGCTAATGCTCATGCCAGCACCGGAACCCCAGGTCCACCTATCGACATCTGGCCCGACATACTGCAACCAAATGGGCCCATTCACGGAACAAGGTCATCAGGAAATAAGAGGAACATAGACACAAATAAGCAGGAAGTCCAATCAACCAACTTACCCGCAGGCGACCGAGACGTCATCCAGATCCGGGACGGAGGACTATAAGAAGGACGACCTCCAAACCAGCCCAGCAGTCTGACCACAGCTCGACTCAGCACCACAGCTCTCGTGTTGAAAATTGATTTTGTCTTATTTCAATTCCTCCTTGCACATTGCCTGTGTAAAACATACAAATGAAAATGATGTTGTTAAAAACGAGGTAACTCCCGCCACTTAGGCGGAATGCTCCTCAACAACTCACAGTTATGTGGATTCCCACTGGAATCCAAGATAGCAATACA
>JAQGBX010008709.1:0-10329 GCA_034698745.1 Megaphyllum sjaelandicum
TACCAATTGTTTGCCCGGTAGTTGGCGCTAGTGGTCGGTAATTTAATTTTTTAAATTATAAGTACCAACGAATGCGTTCCCTAATTCGCTTTAATCCTCTCAGGCTTACCAATTCGCAGCACTTTTATGTCATTTTTTTAAATATGTAAAAATTATAAAACATGGAACGTTGTTCACTTTTTTGTTTAATGGAAGGCACTCACATTTGTTCTCTAATCTTTCCTTGAAGAGTTCCTTGGCAACATCCAAGAGCATCACATGTGGCTACTCTATAGACTAGCCACTTGAACTTCCTAACTACAACTAACCCTAACCAACACAACTCAACAAATACATAACAAAATATAGAAAAAACGGCCAGAAAGGGCTGAGACCCCTTAGTGCTGCACTGCTGCAACTACTTCTCATCTAATAGTATTTAATGGAACGTTTCCAAATTTTCCCAATTTTTCAACGTAGGCCTACTTTCAAATGTTTCTTTTTTACATACTTTTACCAATTTTTTATTATTTTTTTTTTAAATGAGCTCAGAAATGCACCGAATGTTTATGTCCGTGAGGAAAAGCAGAAAATGCAAGAATATGCATTTAAGGAAAAATAGTTTTAAAGTATTATTTATATCAAAATGTTCTTTTTAAATTTCTAGCATTACACGGAAAGGGTTTAGCATCATCTTAAGTTATTATAAAAACAGCATATTAAATATAGCAAAGCGAAACAAATGAAGTGATTTTACACATATCATGGAATGTACAGAATATTGTTAACCTCAAACGTTTTGGACAGCATTCTTATTAACTTCATATACAGTATGTAAACATTTTTTAAAACGCAGCATCGTTAGTAAACATATTGGACATTTACATTCAGGATATAAGGACAGACTTTCTACATATTTTTAATATGGAAGCTTTAAAAACTCTGTATTGATCCTTCTGCTAATTTGATGCATTCAAGTTTCATAATAGCGTAGAAAAAGTTGTAAATACTCGTAGAAAATGTAATCGGAGGTACCCTACTTATAAAGCTTGACAAAAATTTTAAATTTTGTAAAAATTTTTATACTTTAGCGGAGTTTTTGTTCGGAGCTTAAATATTCAATCGCGAAGCAAAAGTACAAAACATACACACTGTCGTTACTTTGCATTAATAAGTTTGCATGAACATACTGGTCAAATTCCCTAGTCTGCCATATTATAGAACGCATTCTATAGCCTGTAAAAAAACTAAAATAAAAGTCTCGCAGTAGTTGTGAGAAAATTTTTTCTCAGGAATCGAATTCAAAAAACATCGAAAAAGATTCCGAGAGCAACATTTCTTGCATACTGTTTGGCGAATTGTAGAAATTAATTTTTTAATAGTTCAAGTAGATTTTGAGAAAAAGAATTTTCTCAAAAGTTGATTTTAAAAAAATATGTCATTGAAAAATAACGAATAAGATTTTGAGAGCAACACTTCGTTCACACTTGAAGGATCATAAAATTAAAAAACCTAAACCAAGGTTTCGTTCACAGCTTCAAGTAGTTTCCAAAACGAATTTTCTCAAAAGTTGATTTTGAAAAAAACGACTTGGTTGAAAAACAACGATAAAGACTTCAAGAACACCATTTTTTCTAGGCAAATTGTTGCAAATTTCTGTTCATAAAATCACAAAAATCCTAAACCATCATTTCACATCAAGTAGTTTTCAAATACGAATTTTCTCATGATTTTTCTTGAAAAATATTTCTCCCTCATTGCTTTTTCAAATTGTACCAATTTTTAGTTTCTCAAGTTTAGAGAGAAACCCATACCATCGCCTAGATTGTACAGTGAAAGCCACTTAATTCGATCGCGCTGGTTTCAGCGATTTTGACAAAAGTAAGCGATGAATGTAAAAAACACGCTAAAAATTGACTACAACAGAACCTCTTTCATATGAACCCTCTATTATATGAACTCATCAGCACTATGCTCCTGCCGACCACACCGTGCGTTTTTTTAATGGTGCAGGCCTCAACCTCGGGAAAATTACTTACAGTAAAAACTCGATTTTATGATCCTCTATTATATGAAACCTCTGTTGGCTGGCGCATGCCTCAACCTTGGGAAAAAATAATTAAATACATTAGGGTACCTCGTTTGAGGCCTGCTCGTAGCAGTAGTCCAGCTATTTCAACTAAAAAAATAAGGAATTTGGCTTTGACATAAAAAATAAGATGGAAAAACAGAAGAAGATTCATGATTTTTTCAAACCTGCCAAACAAAAGTGAAATACATAAACATGTAATGTGATAAAATAACTTTAAATACTTAATTAAACTTGTTTCCTATTTTTTTAAATTGGTTTTCTGTTGTTTTTAATGTCAAACTCGATTCTCTGAACTTTCGATTTTATGAAACCCCTCTGGCACCAATTAGGTCATATCAAATCGAGTTTTTACTGCATTGTCCACAAGTATTACATTTGTCGAAAGTCTAATACGAGCTTTTCCTGCATGGTAGGTTATCAAGCAGTTAGCTTGTTTGAATAAGTTCTTATTCTTATGTTAAATTTACTGTATATTCGGTACATGAGCGGCAGTGGTAAATTTTACATCAACATGCTATTCATGCAGAATCATTATACATTAACTAAAACAGTTGTCACCTAAAATAACCGTGATTTTCAACAGGGTTCAAGGTCATCAAAGCCACGATTGGGCTCGAGTGTCTTTTTTTTAGAAAATGCACAGTACATTTTTATATGAATCTGATATGCGCCCGCAACGCTTAGACTTCTGTAGTTTTTCGAATAGAAGCCAATTCAAGAAATACTTCAAACTAGGTGCAAAACCTGCATGAGAGGTAATACAGAGATAGTATTTGGAGAGAGAAAAAAAATTAATTCCGAGTTGAATTTTTACTTATTCATTTTGCAGCCCAAGTAAAATGGGTATACATGACTTTGCAGAATTTCTCCCGGCTGTTGTTAAGGTGCAAGCTGACTGAGGTCGGGATATTTTTTTTCCCACTTTTGAAAAACTTCAATTCAATAGCATTATAGCTTTGGTGCCAGTTAATGTTAAGTACATGGGTTATAATCATCTAATGCACCTGCGAAGCATGCACACATGCATGGAAGCGCTCCAAAACCTCCTGGAAAAATCTCTCCAGCATTATGGCCGATTGTAATGCTGCGTGCCCACCTTCTTATAATGGAGCACACAAAAGACACGTGCATTTCTTGCCTGTGTCCCATTCAAAGCGCAAAGAATGGTAATCTATATGCACGCAATAGTGGTTTTCTTCACCTAGAGGAAAAGCTTTCAAACTTTTCAGAAAACCGCAGAATGAAAGTGAGCAGACCGAGATAAAATTTTATGGAACATTCCGATCCGATAAATTCAATTTATTTCTACGTATACTGGTTTATAGGAAGAATGGAAAGAGTAAGTGCGAATGCGACAATATAATAAAGGATAGCTGAACTTACTCATCTGTATAGCAATAAATGAAGTAACACGGGCTCATTCAGAAAATAAGCATATTGCACCCTCATGCATGCTCACAGTATAGTTGTTCCAAGAAATAAAGGTGGTGACCAAAAACTAAAAAAAAAGGTCAACCATTTGAAAGGGGTGAAAAACCGTCTGGTGAATTGGCTTAGCCTTAACCATGACACATCATTGACAAATCGTCAAAACAAAACAGGGTAGCACCTGTGTCCCATTGGCTTCTTGTAGAGTCCTCCGTTGGAAAGGAGATAAACTATCGTACCGTAAGATTTCTGAAGAGTTGTTGCGTCTGCAAGCCCAAAACTGCCAGTCGAATCCACTTTCAACTAAAATCATAACAAGATATTATAATTAAAACACGTTTAAACCCTCTTCTCTGCATAAGGTCTATTGAATAGTGTTGGTGATTATTAAAATTGTATAGCAGACAAATATATAAAAACAAGTTTTAAATACATGTGCAGAATAAAGTAATCAATTAATTTGAAATGAGAATTTAAGCAGAGATTTTTTGGAAAGCTACATATAGTGACATCGTGCATTTCTTAATATCATGGCTTCATCTATTTTAGTTCTGTTTTGATCTATGCGATTTTGCTTGAATGCAGTATATTGCATATATAACTGAACTGCGAATCATAAAAATTACTCAGCCAGATTTTTAATTTTATTCGCCAAAACGTCAAGCTAAATAAACTTAACAGACGGACTGCATAATTCCTATGACATGCAGTTATTTAGTTAACCAGCCACTTGATACAATATGCCATTTATTAAATACATTGCTTCCTATATTAATTTAACATTTCACAACTGAGAAAAACATAACACCGTATATAAAGCTAATTACATCAAAAATATATCTCATGACTAAAATGATACGAAGTTCAACTGTATTTAGAGAGTACTTCATTTGTATAGAAGTAGAGCATTAAAATTCCCATCGTAAATTCCCACAATATAATTATGTACTGCTTGTACATAAAAATGATCAGGCATATTTGCTCTTATCAAAGAGATTTCATACATTGGTGAAATACATGAAGGTCGAGAAAAACGCACGCACAGCTGCACGATGAATGAATTCGAGGTTTCATGGAAAAAGTCTTTCATAATGCTTACATATAAAGCAAGATGGCTGCCATATCGTGAAAATAGTTGCTTAGTAGGTGGTCCATGTATTGATACATTGTCTAGCGCAAAAGGAGGAGAACGATACATGGCATGTCACATTTAACGCTTGACCTTTCCATTTCTAGAATGCTTCGCATTTGCAGTTTTCTTATCAACAAAAGCATTCCCAGGAATCAAAAATTTCCCCTCGGTTTTTTTCATAACATTTCAGCTATGATATATATACACTATATGAATGTTTAGTACATGTGTGATCGTTCGCGAATACATTGAAAACACGAAGAAATATTGAAATATGTCTGGAGACCACCCTGTGAAAACCAAAGAGAATGAAAGTCTTCTGCGTGCAGCTGTGTTCAAAGATAATCGCAATATTTGGAATAGCTGGATGATACAGTAGGTCTGTTACCTACTACACATTCATGGATGCTGTTTAGTCATGGCAGCACCATCTAGGAAATGCGGAGGTATAATATTTGTTCAATAGCTTGATCTTTGTCGCACATTACATATGTCCTCTTGCATTTTAAATATATTTTATGTTTTAATAATGTTTGATAATTTAACATTTGACTTACGAGGGGTGTTTATTAAGTTTTCGCAAAAAAACATTTTAAAAAAATATGGCAATATGAATTTTAATGACATTTTTTTTTTGGAAATAATCTTCCATCCTTCCTGAACATATTTCAACATTAAAAAATATGTTTCAAACATTGCACTTGCAATTCGAAAGCGAAAAATGAATCTAAGGAGGTAGTGGCTCAGCAGCGATTATGAGTTGTTTGTTTTTTAACGTTTGAACGCAATTAAGGCTGGTTGAACCAATTTAAGTTAAAATATGAGGTTTACTATAACCTTTGGTTACAATTTGACTCCAGGTTAACTACAGGGTTAGATGTTTGCAATCATGTTTGTGTCGCACCAATTAACTTTTGATGAAATATCCCCAGGGTTAATTATTTAACCCATGTTTAACCTGCTGAAACCAAACTGGAGGACGGGAAAGGAACTAATTTTGACCAGTGCTGCCAGATTGCGCACCCTGGCTTCACCTGTCCACGTAACCAAGTGGTGTAGCATATGCACAATTCCCTAGCTGCATCAAATTCATCTGTTGTGACCACCATGTTGCTTTTTCTAACAATTCGCAGTACAATGGTGGGTTAACCTAGTTACTCAATAGGTTAACCCTAGATTATTCTTAACCTATGTTGGTGCAACCGACTCTTATAAAGAGCAGTAACCGTATTTTTTTAGAGAGGCGTATACCATAGCTTCCAGAACCATGGAAAAAATGCATCTCCCAAAATGGATTTTTTTTAATTATAGATGAGGTTTACATGTACATTGTATTTCTCTACTAAATTTCCTTAAAAATCATGCAGCCGATTTTTTTCAATGATTGGGGAAACCTAACTAACACCATGCATGTACATACACATGTATACCGAATATTAAACTTTAAATAAGCAATATTGTATATTTCGAATTGATGTCGAAAAAGTTCCAGATCTTCATTTAAAAAGCAAAACATTTTTTTGACTGTCTGAATAACATGTTATGATTTGCCAACTTGACGAGTTCAATCAAATTCATTAATGCTCTCAAATAATTGTTTCATTTGTATTCGACTCAAGTAGTGGATTTGTTGAGAATATCAATTCTCATCCTTTTGTTCCTTTTCAATAACACTTTAGGGTGCTTGAACCAGTATAAACATCATCAAACTAATATTCTTGCAGTAGTATTTTTAATGCAATTTATAGAAAAATTGTTAAATTCAATAATTTTAACTAGCAATATATTGCTGAAAATTGATCTTATTTCACAAAGCCAATTTATACATGTACAATGAAAGATGATTTTTTAGTCTCTTAACACAAATGTATTTTTTTTTCTACATGTATTGTTTGGATATTAAAAGTATTCACATTTATGTATTTCACAGATATATTTTACATTTTATGTAAAAGAGTATAGCAATTTCAATTTTCATGGTCACGACCAAAGACGCATAGTGCAAATACATGTAAGGTTATTGTCGAATAATTCAAGACGTTTTGTACTAGCCTATATATATATATATATATATATATATATACTGACTGAGGGTATCCAAATATCCATTAGTTGGACATGCATCAGGGCATCTGATACTCCCTTTTAAACGAAATTTCATCCCAATGTGAATGATCTTTTCCCAGAATAGAGGATGTATCAGCTTTGCTTGCCTTTGATTTCCACGCCCGTCTGACATCGCATAATTTGTTTTAATTCAATTTACGAATGTATTTAATACGTGTAACTTGCATTGAACCTCACAAGCGTGCAAACGCTCTAAAACTGCTCTGTCATACAACAAACGATACTCGCAAGCATCGACCTTTGGTCTTCAAAGGAAAATTCAGGTGTTCAAAAAAGGCAACTGCCAAGCATTCATTTCAGGAAGCCTGAAACTCAGAAACCAACTTATACACGCATTCACGGTTAGCAATGAAAACCTGGCTGATTATTGAAATTGTACTTTCTGCGAACAAAAGTCTACAAGTGGAACTTCGATTATCCGTCAGAGTACGGTATAGTCGAATAGTCGGGGCTGGTTGCACCAACTTTGGTTAAAATCAGAAGTTTTGACTCCAGGTTAACATTCGTTTTAGATGTTTGTATTGCACCAATTAACTCTTGATAAAACATCCCCAGGGTTAAGGAACCCATGTCTAACCTACTGAAACCAAAATGGAGGACAAGAAAGGAGCTATAACTTTATCCAATGCTGCCAAATTGTGCATCCTGGCTTCCCCCGTCTGTGAGACCAGGTATTGCGGCCTGCACAAATGCACTGCAGCATATACCAAGCATCATATCTGCCTTGTTGTTTTTGCCTAATAACCCAAGGTTAACCCTGTCTTCTGGCTGGGTTCACCTTTCTCTTCATTTTTTTTCCATAGCCCGTGCTTTTGCAATACAACGGTGGATTAACCTAGAGTTACACAGTTGGTTAACCCTATAGGTTATTCTTAATCTCTGTTGGTGCAACCGGCCATAAAACATTATAATTTAAAAACACTAAATACTGTACATTAGACTGGGTCATCTACCTTGAATGTTTAATGTTCAAAATATAAGCGCCAACAATTTCATTAAACTTAAATTAGAAATTAGCGTATATAATTCGCGAAATTGGAATAAGTATAATTAAGCCCCTGATTTTATAAGAAATTTAAACATAAATTTCTAATTACAGTTTAAGGAAATTTCTGGCAGTTATATTTTGAACTTAAACTATAGCGACATGATGGTTTCAGGTTAAAATGGTTTCAATTGTGTAGTTTGCAGTATGCTTTACAATTTTGTGCTAGAATTTATTAGCTGTACTTGCGTTACAAACATACTTTTCGCTCCTTTTTCAGGGGTTCGAAAAAAATGTTTTACAGATTTTTGTATAAAATGCACATTGTATTATTACAAAATTTTTATGTATTTTTTAGTTGCTGCGTTATTAATCTCGGAGTTGCTTAGGTTTAAAGTTTTAACGTATTCAGCGCGTTTTCAAAAGTATACATGTATAATAATACAAATGAATACTTGATTCTCATTTCAGTTTTAGAGCGAATCATACATTTACAATTATTTAATGTACAAAAATAACATGTTGCATTGTTTCAATCAATCAAATCACTTATTTCGATTTTTAACAAAAAGTTCAGCGAACA
This sequence comes from Megaphyllum sjaelandicum, assembly GCA_034698745.1. Lineage (NCBI taxonomy): Eukaryota > Metazoa > Arthropoda > Diplopoda > Julida > Julidae > Megaphyllum > Megaphyllum sjaelandicum. Next base: position 8,327 of record JAQGBX010008709.1, read on the forward strand.
CGTATACATGTACATGCACTAGACAGTTTTAGCAATAAAATTCTTACAAAATCATTGGCACCACAATTGAATCGGCGGCCATTTTGATACTGTATACGTCTTTCCCCGAGTCGACCTACATATTAGGTATAGGCATACGAAGATTCCGAGGTTTCAATAATGAGACAAAAGATGAAATTTGATGACGTCATTCATTAAAATTTTCATGAAACGTCATTCGGCAAAATTCTACAATGACGACGTCATTCATTACAATTACAATGATGCCGTCATTCATTCAAGTTCTGATGATGCGCCATTTGTTAAATTCTGATGCTTATGCCATTTGTTAAACTTCTGATTATGACGACATTTGTAAAATTATGATCATCATCATCATGGCGTCGTTATTTATTATGCAGTCCCAGACGTATAGTTCTACGCAGAAAACAATTGCAGGATAGTATAGCTATAATACTCCGTTGCCTTTTTTAAAGAAATAGGTAAAACAATTGTTCCCAAATTTCTTCCAAAAAAATGAGGTGGCTTAACTTCCATCACCAATCAATAAGCAACATTTTTTACAAGGTGGACTCCTATGATGACGCCAATTTCGAGGATTCCAATTCTGTGATTATCAATTATGCAATTTGTGTGTACATTTGTACCAAGGATCAAACCAAGCACTTGTGCATACGATAATTGAAGGCACAACTCTTTAAAAATGCGCCCGTGATTGTCGCCCTTAAGAGTGCCATATCTGTAACAAAGGATGAGCATTAAGACTGTTAATTGCTTGCAATTTTAATCACATCCGTAAAAATATCGATCAGGTATTGATGTTTTAATTTTAATTAAATCAAAACTTAAATCGTAATTCGTAAAGCCCTAATTCCTCCGAGTGCTTTCAAGTGGTGAGGGTTGCTTCGTTTGGAAGCTCTCAGCCATGGTAACATTTATTGATCCACCCCATAATCAGATCAACGCTTACTGCAAATTTGCATTCATAGAAGTTCGATTGAAGCATCATTGCGTTGACCAAGTTTGCGAAATCCAGCTAGATGTACATGTATAAGTAGCTATTCAATGGTGGGGGCCATTCTCCAAATCCCTTAAAATGTAAAAAAAATGTAGTGAAAACTAAGAACAGTTTCGAATTTTCAATCTGATCGCCAAACCAAATTTCTTTTTTCTGTTTGACCTGAGTCTGCATGGCTTAGTTTCAATATAATCGAGGATTCAAATGATCTGAATCCTGGTCATTTTTGCAAATTTTACCATTACAATTTGCTATATTCGGAAGGAAACAATGACACCGGTCAATATATGGAGAAATAACATAAATTTGCAAATTATACAAAATTATTCGAATTTCCAAGCGGCTTACATATTTTTGTTGATAACTTTCAGCAAGTTTCTTTTCATAGAACTGCTTAACTTAACGGATTAACTTGATAAGCTAAATTTGTAATGAAATTTGTTTCTCTTAACTTATTATTAAACTGACCGGCTATATATTTATCCCGCTATACGGCTTAAAGTTCTGTCCAGTTTTTAAAGACGTTATTGTGGAAATAGTGACGTGTTTTGAGATATTTTCTAAAATGTTAACGTACACAGAAACATCGCCTCACACTACATGTAGCTTACTGTATTAAACAAATGTTGATTTTCAGTAACTACATTTATATTGAATTCAAATATAATGTGTTTTGACAATTTATTTCTAATTGAATGTTCTTTTTAATGAGCATATACAGGGACAGGGTGTTTTTGAACTCATGGTACAAGCTCAAACTAGTGTTAGAGTAAACTAAGGTTAACATTTTTCACCAGAGAACCTAGGGTCCAAAGGTCACTATTAAAAAGTCATGAATGTTTTAATTTTGGAAATTTTTAACATGGGAGTAACGGAGGTGACCCTTTCGAAAGACTGTCCCGCATATTACCAACGTTTGTAAGGAAAGCTATGCGCAAGGGGCACCTCCGTTTACTCCCATGTTAAAAATTTCCAAAATTAAAAC
>JAQGBX010008710.1:0-10324 GCA_034698745.1 Megaphyllum sjaelandicum
GAAATAGTGACTTGGAAGAGATAATACCGGGGCCGGGAGGAAGTATAGCCCGGGCAAAGCCGGGCCTTTCCGCTAGTGATTTATATGCACAGGTTGCCGCATGCAGCAAAGAGTTTGGCGCGGCCGCGTTTTGTGTTTTTAGCAAATCAATGAGTCCCTATGTTTTCCAGCAGATGGACAAGGGCTCAAAATTAGATTATCACAAGACGTGCCAATCTTTAGCCGTCCTTCACTTTCAGGAACTTCGGGAGCTTAATCTTAAATTTCCTAACCGACCCAACAATTGGCTCACCACCATATACAAGGTTGGCCGAGCTGCCTCTGTTTTGGAGGCTAAGGGTCTCCCAACCATGTTAGCCCGCAGATGTGAATCTGCGTCCTGGACGTCCTGACTCCTAAGTTTTATAATAACTGGGAATGGCAGTCCGATGATCATCTCCTGGCAGAGTACATTGGTTTTCGGTCTATTTTTCCGTCCGAAACGGCCCACGTTCCATCTGAATCCTCAAAACCATCCACAAGCACGTAGGCAAATTCAAATTTGCCTCTCTTTGGCGGCCATTCCATGTTTATACACGTGACTGGTCGGCCATTACTCTTAAGCATCGTCTGCTTGCCATTAATCCAATGTCTCCAGTCAAATTCCCTATAATCATTCTCGTTGTTATCACAATCGATTTCCTATGCGTTTTAGGATTATGGCACCCTTTATTGTTCATATGCATTCTTTATCTAATATTTAAACCATTATTTCTATTATTTTAAACACCTGTTTGAAAATTACGAGAGGCTCCGCCCCTCCGTTTTCCCCACTATCCGTTCCTCTCTTTTAGGTCCTGAAAATAAAAATTTACTACTTGGCAATTTCTGATTTCACTTAATATTGCTTTAGTCAATCATAGGCTTATTCCGTACAACTTTTGAACACTCTTGATTCATTCGTTTTTTTCATGTCTTGCTTACGAGAGGCCACACCCCTCTATGCTATTCCTATGGGATCGATTTTTTCCTATTCAAAGCCTTCAGATTTCGCTTCTTTTGGGCCTTAGAGCTAATTGTGAGTTTAACCTCACTTTTTCATGATTCCTCCAACTTATTACCTAAGTTTTTCCCTTCTACTACCTTATTTAACGTTATGTAAACGTTAATTTATCATGGTCCGAGTTATCAATGGACTATGGTCCAGACAGTTTGTCTTTAGGAGTCACCTTACTTTTGTGATGCGCGGTACCTACCGTTATTTCACGTGCGTACTCCGTTGATCGTCATGTTTTAAGCTTTGCCTTTGTATCTTCAAACCCTCACTGCTTAACGTCTCACACATAAACTTCCCCAAATTTCATTGGTACGCTAAATTATTTTCGCTCATTCGAGTTGGGGGCTATGACGTCACTAACCCGGTGACGCCATCTCACCCCTAATCCGTCAAACTCCATACCAGCTTAACTCTTCAGTACAATCACACCTCCGAGCGTCCACAGTTGGGATTCTGATTTAAGGTACCAATGCATGCGAAAATATCAATTTTAAGGTAAGTTTCCAGCACTATACTTTATTCCCTTTAATTCATGTTCGCACCTTGTAACACTGCCGACTCTTAGCCTCTTCGGCACCCATTTTAACCTTGGCACTCTCGATCCGATCCTGCTCTCAATCCACACGGAATTCGTATCGCCGCTTTTCTCCCGAACTTTTCCTCACCAGCACCTTCGTAGGTTTTCACATTCCTAAGTACTTCCCATTCTTTATTATTAATTTTTTTCATTTCGGGACCGGTTCATAAGTTACGCTTCCGATATTATTCTATTCATCATGGATTTGAGACCCTTTGTCTTACCCGAGATCGCCCTGTGGTCAAGCGTCCAGCGGAATTTAACCCTAACTTTCTTTGTTAAAGCATCCCGCCATTTCACTGTTCCTTGTCTGCCAAATTTCCTGCCTTTTTTGGCTTCCTCTTTCCCTTCACTTTTATATCGTTTTTTTCTTCCCATAACATTTATGCATTTCTTCGTTTTTTTAATTTTTTTTTCTAGGTAATAGTAGGTGAACATTCAATCCCTAATCTTTTAGCTAGTCAAGTGTTATTTGCCCACAGGTAAGTCGGTTTTGCCCTAAGGTTTCTTCAATACCACATTTGCCGTATTAATTTCAGCTTTCCAGCTTCTCGCAATGTATCGCTTCTCTTGTGTCAAATATTGATCCTAATTTTGACAGCTGAGAATATATTTTTTTAAACAGTTTATGCCCTTAACCTTATCACACGGTGCTTTCATGTTCCTCTTTGATAGAGCCGTGCGCCATTTCCTTTTTTTGAATTTCCCACCTGTTTGCATTACTCGGTCATTGGTTGAAGTTCGTAGGTAGCCATGTCAGCTCTTACACTATCATTCCCCTGTTCTTTAGAGAACTGTCATTTCCGTGCATTGCTTTTTCACCTTGCTGCTACAATGGTGGTGGTGCTCACCGAGGTGGTGGCTTATCCTACTTTCTTCCAGGAAGATATCTTGCTTCCAGGATTCAGTCTGCTCTACGCTTCTTCTGCTTCTCCAACTTCACTTTGGGTGGTGATTGGATTAACGGTTAAGGCATTTCTTCCTTTGTTCCTATTTTTTCCCTTTCCCTCTTCTTTAGATGGCTTTGCTTCGTTTCCATCCTCGTTTTGATTTCGAAGACGTCCATTCATTTAGCCCACTGGACGACCACTCTAACCGGGATCCAGACTACTGGCATCAGTTAGCCGGTTATTATTACCGCCGGGCAGGATACAATAATCGGATGCATAATAAGACTTTGGCTTTCATCGACCGCGAAGTCGGGGAGAACATCACACTTACGATGCGCTGCGGGGAGCTGGAAAACGAGGTGCGTAGCCTGCAGGAGTCCCATCGCTCGCTAACGGAGGCGCACGCGGCTGAGACGGCCGAGTTTCTCAATCGGATTGCGGGTTTAGAAATGCTCCTTTTCCACAAGCAAACACCTCCCCCGTCGAACGCTCCGGCGAAGGAATCTTGTTCGTTGGCAATTTCCAATACTGCCATTCAGCCACGTTTGCCGCTCGGGCGTGGTTGACGACCTGCTGATTGTCGGAATTGAGGCCCTTCACTTTTCATTTTCGCCTCTCCTTTCCTGAAGCGTTTCTAAATATGGCATCGGCATTTCCACTATCTACATTATTATTTACCTAGTTTTTTTTGTATTTAAGATGATCGCGAACGTTCATGGTTTCTAATTCCTAACCGTTTTTCCTGCATTTTTTATTTCCCTGTCATTGGCATATTCGGTGGTTGTCTCTTCATATTTTTATATTGGCATGTTTTATTGATTTTAATAAAAATGTTTACCTTTTTTTTGAATCCTTCTCTTTTTCCTTTCTTGAAATTTTTCCCATCTCCGGTACCCAATTTGGGGTTCCTTATTCTTTAAATTTACTCCCTTTCGGAAATAAATTGGGGGGGGGGGTTCTTGCGACCCTTCTCATAGTCCGACAGCTGGACCTTCTCGTGATTAACCAGCTGACCTCTCTCACGATCCTACTTTTCAGTTTTCAGCACGATAAATCAGCACGATAAATCTGCTAACAGATTTATCGGTCCAGTAGTCCATATGGCTTCGTCATTATGGAGACCCCTATAACCTCTGGTCCATGGGAAAGGACCAGACTTATGTTTTCCAGGAATTTGTATTTCCGCTGCTCTATCTAAAATATTTTTATTATAGCTAACAGGTGGCTGCTGCTGGGGAGAGGTCGGACAAAACTGTCCAACCCTTCCCCAAGCAGCCAGTACTCCTTACTCTGCGCTACAGAGTAAGTCACTTCGCGTTTTGTAACTAAAAGAAAACAAAGTTCAAACTGTTCTCATCTTCGAAATAAAGATTAGTTTATTTCTCACATAATCTCCAAGTCTCCTCCATTCTTCTTCCTGATGAAATCTCCAAAGCTGCAAAGGGTAGGAAACATCTTACAACTCGTCATTCTTTTTGACTTATATGCGTATCCCAAGGTCACCCCAGGACAGCTTTACAGATTTTCAGGCTACCTGTTGTGACCCTTACTATGCAAGAAGAAGCCTAACCCACTTTTTTTAATTCGTTTCATGTGTGTTGCTAGACTCCATGGATTTATTTGAGGAAGCTCAAGATGTCCGCCGACATCAGCACAACTTAAAGGCAAATATCACTGAATTCAAAATTGGGGATGAAATTATGCTGAAAACCAACCCTATTAGCAATGCTGATAAGGGATTTTCAGCCAAGTTTTCCCCAAGAAGAGATGGACCATTCATCATAGTGGAAATTTTGTCCCCTAACACGGCTCTCTTACATGATTCAGTCAAAAACGTCATTAAACGGACTTATAATTTTAAAGACCTATACTTGTTCAATGAGGCCGAAATGCTAGCCAAATCAGGGAGGGTTAATTTGGGAGCAATCCCAAAGAAAACTGGAGTAACTCCCCCTATGCCCAATAAAAGGTCGGCTAAACGAGTGACCAGAGGTGTGAACTCACCAAAAACGTTCACACCTGCACCTCCTCAGGCTCCTCAGCAAGTTTCGAAAAGGTCTGGCCGGATTATAAAACATCCAACCAAACTTAGGGATTATGACACTCGTGTTTCAAATATGAGTGAAATTTCCACCTTATCACTGCACAAGAAAGTTGTGAATTGTATCCAACAATTTTCGTCAACTGCATTTGACTATTTCTTTCATCTGTCAAGACAGTATGCACACCAACAAGGCATTCGGGATCCTGCCGAATTTGCTGTGGCCTGCCTAAAAATTACATTGGCACATTTCTCTGATCTTGATAAAATGAACTCTCAATATCCTCAAAGGGTCAATTACAGATGCACAACTTTATTTAAAGTTGTGACTGGGGCACATATCGCCTTTCTAGAAGCAGTTGACCACAACAAATGGCCTATTTTTTTAAACCTATTAGTCCCAGATGTCATAAACAATAGGCTCATTGAGTCCAACAAAGACCTCCTGAAACTATACTTAAAGGGGCCATCAAAATCAGGACTAATCAGTACCATAAAAATTCTAAGAATAAACATTCTTCTTGCCTCAAACTCCCACAAAGACCAAGGGGACGTTATTCACGGCCTTATAAATAGAGCGCCTCCCCTCACATTGTATCATAACAATCCATTTTTGAAAGCAAACTCACGTGTTTTCAGTCTTCCTTGGCATTCATATTTTTTGGCCATTCAAGTCGATTTAAAATTTCTTGACATGGGTGCACCACGTAGCTCTCCCATTCGTTATGGAGACAGTTTTTCGGATTCAGAAGTTTCAGCTCCTAGGACTCCACCATATGTCCCAGAAAAACGCTGAAAAACTCTGCACAACCACCCTAAATCCGGCGGAAATTCGGGCCCTGGACTGCCAAGTATCCTCAAATGTGAAGGCCAAAATCACAATAAAATCTGCTGCCAGGATCCTGCCATCCCTGGATGTTCCAAAGATCCACAGTTCCTGCCTGAATCTAATGGAAATCCTTATCCTGAACATTGCATAGAAGCGGAAGATTGCACTGAACAGCACCCTATTGTTGGAGAACTCACTCCTTTGGCTTTTGAAGCTGTCGTTCGGGGTCTCCAGCTTCTGGAAGCCTCCGTCGTTGAATTTTGACAAGCCGTTGCCAGCATCCAATAATCCGTGGTTGGCACACGCTTCCCTATTACCATCGAATCACTGGTAGCAGTTGCTGACATAAGCAGTAAGAATTTCACACATTTCATAAGTGAAGCCGTTCACCATATTGATGAAGCACATAGGGAGAAAGCCAAGATGAAAGCCAAAATGAGAGCCATTATCAATGATCGCAACAATATCACCTTCCATTTCGATGCCATCCAGAATCAACGAGCTGCAGAGGCCACATCTGTTCCAGATCGTACAGCCAGGAACCTTTTTCCGGGGGTCCTGCCACCCTATGGAATCGGTTCCATTGAGACACCATTCCCACTGGCACATCAACTCTACCGCCGAGGACATCCCAAGGCTCCCAGAGGTCAGTTCCAGTCCCGTGGCCGGCCATACAAGCACCGTGGAGGACATCATTAGGAAATGTTACCTTATTCAACCTAATGTCCAACTTTCCAATTCTTTTGGTGCATTCATTTTTTTCATGTGACTACTTTTTTTTGTATCTCCATGCTAACCGTTTTTATAACTTTTTGTTTTTTTTTGTGTTTTTTTTCCTTTACCATCATCTTTCCACCCTTTTTCTTTATTTTTTTTTGGAGATTGCCAGAGGCCTTCCGCATCTGCAATCTGGGGGGGGGGTTCGCAAGAGGATCACTGCCCTTACGGTGGCTGACCTCCACTCAAAAAACCTATTCCCCACCTTATGCACTTATATTCAAAAAACCCGAAATACTTAATCCTGTCCTTAGGAAAAAAGGGGGGATGCTCTCGCCTCTTTTCGGACTTTGGGGCACCCTTACATAATTCACTAAGCCGGGCCATAAATCCTTACACACCTGCATGCATTTTTATGCTCTTGTTTTTCCTATATTTTTATGCTCGTGTTTTGATCATGTTGTTGTTCGCATTTTGTTGATCTTTTATTGCGCAACATTAATGCATTCCATAAGGACAGGATATCGCCTCACCTGCATGGATCTATCTGTTTTTGAAGAAAATCACGAAACCTCATTGGTTGTCCGTTTTCCAGAATTATCCAATGAACTTGGATGGAAAACATATAAAAAGACAAGAAAATTCAAAAACCAGAGTCAGGCCCTTCCGAACTTCATAGGTACGAGACGGTACCCTTGTCCTATGTAAGACTATCCTTCAATTTGCAATTTTAGATAAGTTCGAAAGTAGATTTTTTTAAAGCACATTATAGCGAATTTTGCTCGTTTTACTTAAATAAAATAATTATGCACCAAGATTAACCTTCCTAGTAATTTTTGTTGAATCCGCGGTATTAATCTAGATGTTCACGCGTTTGAATCTCAAAAATCGGCCTTACAGATCTCGAGATATTCAACATTTCGCATTTTTGGAGAATTTAATTCCACCCTTTTCAGCCATAGCGGCGTTGAACTTTATTTGCAGGTGTCGGGAATTCCCCGGCTCCCACATCTGCTGATGTCAGGTACGCTCCGGTGGCCTTGACCAGTCTCTTTTCAAGGTCACGACCTTCGTGACTTCGGGAAAGAAGTTCTCGGCGTTTCTTACGCCCTGCCAATCACATCTGAAATTGAAAAGCATGTGCGCATGTGCAGCGCGCTTTCAGGGGGCGGCATATTTTTAAATTACGGTGCGTTCAGCCCGTTTAAACAGTGGCGCTTTTGCACGCAGACTTCCTCTTAAAAATTTCTCGCCATACTCTCCCCAATAGAGTGGCGATCAAGAGCAATTACAGGGTGAGTTTCTAAACCCCTGTAAGTCCAAAGATAATTATCAGAATCAAGTGAATATTGGAATACTTACGAGGATCGATGTTTTACATCTCCCTAAGTCCAAATAATTAGCGCATCAATAAATGCAATGGAATAAATACATATTATGCAAATTATTTACGAAATACTCACCTTCATTGTTTTCCCGAACTCGCGGCGACGACCCTGCCAACGACACGACCAGCGAAATAAGCGATCGTTCGACGTGAATTGTCGCCAAAATCTCCGCAAAATTTTTATGTCTCGGACCGGAATGCTGCCAAACATAGTAAGAATAATCAAAAAGAATCCTTTGTTTACCTTAGAATAGAGCCTAGATTATCCCGAGAGCCCTTCCTCCCGTCGGATCCTATCACATTCTAAAAGCTGAATTACCTTCTACCCCCCTCTTTTAATTAATAATGAGAACCTGTTCATCGTCGAAATCCTTTGTATCCCGCATGAATATTCTTTAATTTCGCACGTGTTTTGACACCTCCGTTCATTATTATTATTATCACTTAATCCTTACCTAGTCGCACGTGATTTTGTACTTGGTTTTTGTTCGGAAAGAGATACCGTTGACCTCGACCCCATTTCTATGACAACTGATATGCTTACCCGCCTACGCTGACGCGGAAAAGATGATTGAATTTGTTTCTTTGTCTTACATATTCACTTCAGCAATTTTATTGTGCGGTAGTTGTCATTCCTAGTCGCACCCCTATTCAAAGGTTTCTTTTTAAAATTTCCTTGCCCTAAGTTTTCATTTAGACTTACTTGAAATCCGCACATTTAAATTCACCCTTTGGCAAGAGTAAAAGATAAGAAACCCTATCCAGAATAATCACGAATCCATAGTTCATTGTAAGCAATAAAAGGCGAGAGAATGTAATCATTTGACGAGTTCCTTTATTATTTAAATTTTACGTGTCAATAATCTTTCCAAGGGTATTACAAAATTTGTTACAAAGCTATAATTCCATACTCACTTGCCTTAAACACCTGTTTCAAAGTGTATGCTAGTCTTGTATCAATCAATATGGTTAATCTGCAAAATAAAAATGGCTTTTAGTCCACCAATTTCTGTAATCATTCAAAACTATTACATCATACACATTTCACCACAGAAAGAAAACCCAGTGCTATAATCCTCTCTAGAATTGGTCCAGTTCCCTGAGGTTGGCCTAATAATTTTAGGAGATGACATCCTCATCATATCTTCAAATCCTATCACCATCGAGAACCTTGAATTGGTGTCCTCTTACCTGGTTTCCCTTCCACACAGTTTCGAATGAAAGGGAGGGAACAATCAAAAAGGGGAAAGTTTCCAAAAAATTATAATAAATAAGAAAATAGGCAAAAACCATTTATCTGGAAGTCCACAGGAACCAGCTCTCACTTAAAGATCACGAATCTCCATCTGTAACGGAAAATAGGGAAGAGTGCATCAGGTGAGTAATTAACATCTTATCCTCAACAAACTCACAAGGACTCTTACAACTGGCACCCAACTCGTACGATACCCACACCCACGATGGACCCATCCCAACAAGACCACCCCTACGCTTCCCCTGCCCTCCCCCCAAACCACTAACCCCCATAATCACACCCCTCTCATTCCCCTGGCTTGCCCGCCACCTTCTCCACCTCTCGTCCGGGAAGATCTCCTTTCGGTCATTGACTCCTCACCGTCCTTGAAAGCATACTTACGTATGCTTAATGATGCATATCATGACGTTTTCACATTCTGCTTAGATTCCTTGGGGAGACTGTTAGCCTTCCAAAATGCGTGGCAAACCACAGTTAACAACCTTAACCATCTAGTCTTCAGGCACACAATCCAACGCCCCGATTACTCCTTCAGTTAACACACCATACTCCTTTCCTCATCGTCGACATCACCCTCCCCGTCACCACCCTCCTCCTCATCCACTTACCTTTTCTTCCTCCTCCTCCTCGGACTCTGATGTCTCCTTTCATACCACCCCAGAACGACCACCTCCCATTCCTCTACGTTCCACTGCCCCCCGGCCCTCCTCAGCCCCACCAGACAGTCCTTCTTCCACCACCTCTACCTCAAAATCTCAGTTGAACACTATTCTTCCTATTCCCCTACCCTCTCATGCCCTTATCGGTACCCCGTATGAATTATCGCGGGGTTTCAAATCGCTCAATCGTTTTGACGGAAAAAAAGGAGAATTTCGCGGGTGGCTGGCCTCCTTTATTGCTATGGCCACCCAAATTAGTATCTCCGACTCTCAAGCCTATGACATCTTCCTATTTCTCCTTGAGGGCGAGCCCCATACGTGGTGGTCAACGATGTAGAATGTTCAGATCCCTGCCCGAAGAAATGCTCCACTCTGATTTGTGATCAGCCTGCCACAAAGAAAACACTTAATCCAATTTCTGAAACTGGCCTGCATGTAAATATCCACAGAATGCAGCCAGGAAATAAAGAACACTGCAACTGGTGTAGAAACACTAATTCTCCTGATTACCACTAATTATTCACGGACTTGTAATTATTGAATTGAAGAAAAATTAGTTAAAAACTTTAGACAGCAAATTGAAGACAACCTCTTTATTCCAAAGCTTAAACAGGACTGCTGCCAGAATGGCAGACCAAAAACAAGAGCAAGAAAAGAAAGTTCCAGAAAGTTCTGGCAAATTTCAAAGCGTGTTTACTATCGAGAATGGAAGTTTGCCAGCTGAACTCCCTAAGGTAATGGATAATCAAATGCCAAAAAATAGTGGTTAGTTGACGTGGAGTGCTTAATCTTCTTTCATCCCTTAATAAAAATAAATCATCAGGACTGGACCAACTCTCACCTAGAGTTCGGAAATAACTATCCCACGAAATAACTCCATTCCTAACTGACCTGTTTCAACATTCTTTAGATTCTGGAACAGTTCCACAGGAA
>JAQGBX010008711.1:0-10323 GCA_034698745.1 Megaphyllum sjaelandicum
TTTTTAGTTTAAAAATTTTTGTAAATTTTTTTCCATATTTCGTTGATTTCTGTTGGTTCACCTTTGTCCAGGTGACAAATCCTCCCTCTTTAAACATGTTTTTCAGAAAAATTGTTATTAAAAAATTTTTTGCCAAAAACTGTTAAATTGTTTGAATTTTTTGCTTGATTTCCCTATCGCTTTTCTAAAGTGTTAGTATTTTTACAAGTTGCTTCCAAAATTTCAAATTTCAACATGCTTTTTCGCTATGCGCTTTTACATTATTTCGTAGAAATGATACAATCACTGGAGCGCGCAAATACATAATTTTGTAGTGTTGTCACAATCTCTGGAGTAGAATCCCTCGTAGAGGTCTTCAAGACATCCTTCCGTCAATGGTGGATTGTATTTTCTGTGAATCTGGGCCAGTCTAGAGATGTATTGTGTCCTTCTCTGTAGTTTCCTTGACTTGCTGCGTTTCTGGCTGTACTGTTGATGGTGACTTGCTTTTCCTTCTATTGTTTTGTTCTGTTGTTCTGTTGTTCCTTCTGTGGTGATATGGTGCTTTTCTGCTGTCCTCGGTTTTCTTTGGGTATTATAGGCAATTTTCTTTAAATAAAACTAAAAATTTTTTTAGAATAGATTTTCCAAATACAACGACAATGCATATAAATACAATGCAATCATTATCGTGGTTGCATTAAGATATATTATTACATGTAATAATATTTTATTTCTGATATACATTAAGAATGTTTGAACCGTTAATAGAAAAGTTGTTCAAATTTAAATGCTTAGTGGATAAGATGCTACTCTTTATCTTAACTTTGACCAGATTGTTAAAATAAAAGATATAATAAAGAATGCAATTACCCCTACAACAATAAACAATACAATGTTTTTTATGGTACTACCGATTGCAGAAAATGGATTGGAGAAAAAACTCCAGGGAGAGTCTGGTCCTCCAGGTGTATACCCTGATTGTGAAGCAGTTTCAGAAATATTAGGTTGCGATAAGTTAATTATTAGTTCATCCAAACAAAATGATATTCTTTCACAAGAGGTCACCTTAGCTGTTCTTAAACAGATTTTATCCTTATAACACTTTTGTTCTGCTTTAAATTGTATCTCATATTCATGTTCTTTCATTTCTAAATGGATAGCAGGAGTATGTATTAGTAAACCTGAAAAATCTATGGTTGCAAGTCCTGCTAAACAAGTTGACAATGCTTTTATTGTCATAGTTGCCATAGTTACGCAAGAGTAACATCCTTTTGGTGATTCAATCCGAATTATTTTTGGGCATATTAAATCAGTATTTACTCAAAATCTATAATCTTTCATGTGTAGAGAAACAACCACAGCACTACTTTGTAGGAGATGCGATGATAATACACCAACTTCATTTATACGGAAATACTGATGATGATATGTCCGAGGCAGTTTATTTTTTGATTCCCCTTTTAAAACCTTCTCGAGAAATCCGTGCGTATGCCTGCATAGTAGCGTTTCCTCGTAGAAGTGACAATTGACCATTTTTTCATCAAAGATAAATTCGGTGCTTAATGCCGTAGGTGCCTGGACATCCCCAATTTCTCCATATTTTGGTCGTCCTTCTGATGCAACATCTTCCAAGTAGGCTGTCATTGGTTCCATATGTTTTTGAACCAATTTCTTAGTCATTAATTCAGTTGGCTGGTTATAGGTACCATCAACAGAAATTTCAATAGATTTTTCATAGGCTATTGTTTGCTCAAAAGAAGCAGCAAATTCACTCTCATTTCTGTCGATATTTACATGTATAGTTGGTCGGCAGATATAACCGCCAAGTTGTCTAACTTCATAGGAGTGCATGAATTGCAGGACAAGCCACCACCGATAAAACAAGCATGATTGACTATCAATGATACTGCATGAGGTTGCTCCCGAGTCTCCTGGAATACATCCATGTATCCCTGGAAAATGCAGAGATCCCTCGGTTAATCCTGGGAACTCTTTTCCCCGTCTACAGTGCTCTCCCCAGCCGCAATAATAATTCTGAGGACAAGATGTGAATGACAATTGTTTAACATCTACAGGATATGTGTAGTATAACCTAGTGGTTGACCAGTCACAATTTACCGATTGAAATGAAATTTTTATGCTAAATAACGCATTATTTTGTTCATCTGTAACTGTGATGCAAGAGGTATAGCCAATGTTTTCTAATGTGAATTTTAACACCTGTGTGATACTGCATTCCTGTCCATCATTAGCATTGATGCATTGTGTAATTCTCGATGCCTGAACACCAAATGTGTTGCATCATGTTGATGCAGGAGGCATATAATTTCCCATGACTACTGTTAAAAGTCCAAAGATAATAGCCATATTTAAAGGAGCTATTGGTCGTATTGGTAAAGCCAATATCGCATCTAATTTTGTTTTAACTGCCACAGCTAAATTTCCTGTTTTACTTCCTATAAGGACTCCAAAAATCATGGACATTCTATATGTTCCACGAATGCAATAATACACAAAAGCAATGGCTAGTACTATTCCTCTTAAAACCTTCCAAAACGTAAAGATCAAAAATTTCATATACACAATAAAAATCGCTGTTAGTGTAACGAATATTACTATCATTACATACTGAAAATTTCTAGGCAAACAATGTAAAAATGTGAATATTTTCATGCAGAATATACAAGTAAAACTAGGGCAATACTTTGCTCCATCCACATTTATGAAAGCTTCAAAAGTAATTCCCTTTGGAGTAACTAAAATACAGTGTAGAATACCCTTATGCATTAACAATTCATCTGGCAAAGGAAAGGAATATGGCTGAGCATATATGTTATTTGTATACTCAATTCCATCCTTGCGTACAATTAAGTAACCATTTTGTCTTAAAGTTAAAATGGGTATTTCAAAGGTAAATACCGCTTCATTTGGTTCTTCTGACTGAGTCTGGGATGATTCACCATTTTTATTTATGAATTCATCTGTTGATAGCAGACTTCGAGATCTTACAGAATGTCTATTTTCACTTACTGGTATATTCATGTATTGACAGATAGCAAATGTTACTTTAGGCAAATTTTCATAAGTAATTTTTTGGAAATTTATTTTTATTTTTGAGATAGCTTTTTTCATTACACAATTGCAATTGCTATTTTGTACGCACGTCATCATAGTACAATATTTTTCTGATCCAGAACAAGTTTTTGGTGCTTGGCATTCACAAGTTTTATTGGATGTTTTATCCTTGCACACTATGTAAGAATCATTTCCATCTGCCTTCAATGTTGTTTCGCTCCAACTATGTAATGGGGGTATGAGTGTAACATTGTCAGGTAAAATGTATCGGGAAATTAATGCCAAAGCACAATCATGACATGTATACATAAATTTCCGTTCTTTTCCTAGTTTTATCATGCATGTCTCATGTGGGACTTTCAGTCTAGGATACATAGCATAAAATTTCTCAGCGGAAAAAATATCACATTCATAATTGTGTCCACTCCATTTGCAAAGTTTCCAATAAGCAGCAGCATCTTCTCCCTTTTGGACATATTGTCCCATACATATATGAAATATGGTACAGTAAATTAAAATGCTGATGTAGATCAATTCCTGATTCATCTTTGGGTCCTGTAACACAAACAATTCCTTTGTTACTATGGTTTCCCTTTTTTGTTCTCAGTTTCTACCACTGAGTTTTATCCCAACTTATGACCGAAACTAATTTATCCATGAACTCCAACAATCTATCTGGAATTGATCTTGTTTTATTGTCTTTCCCATCATCATCCCCCTTGTCCTCTATATCGTCAGGTGAGTCCTCATTTTTAGATGAGACAGCCTCATCTTCAGATGAATCTGAAGTTGACAAAGGCATGAAACCTGCTTCCCCCACAATTTTTGTCATGCCTGATTCTGGCATGTCTGCTCCTGGCATGTAATGTGAGGATCCTGCCAGTGCAATGTTTGAACCATATACTTGCCCGAGCGAAGAATCTGATGGTATTTTTGGTAACCCAGCATTCGTCCCTTGAACAATATTTTGGTTCTCAATAGTTTCAAACTCTGTGCTTATGTTTCCATGTCCTAATTCAATTTCATCCAATTGCCCTTCCTGTTCCTTTTGAATTTCTTTTAATTTTTGTAAGCGTTTTTGTTTTTGTCTTTTCTCTTGCTTTTCCCACAAATTTTGAAGTCTCTCTCCACTTTTTCCATATTTGTTTAACAATGAATAATCTACAGCTGGCCTTGACCTTAAATTATATCGACCCTTTTGAACTGGGGATTCAGGCTGTGGATCAATTTCATTTTGTGGAGAAACTGACCTCTCATGTCTGATTTCGCTACCCGGGGTTGATGGAGTAAGGGGCTCGTAGAATATTTCTGGTTCATTGTTACCCTTCTCATCCTCTGGTTCAGGATTAGAATCTATATCACTTTCATCAATATCATCAAGCTGACTAGTTTTAACAATATCTCTTTTTTCTATATCCTTCTGTTCTCTTGTAATAAACCTTTTGAGTTCATTTCTTGTTTCCCTTTCCTCATGCAAAAATGTTTTTCTTGGAACATACTTCTTTAATCGATTTACATGCACCACCTGAACATCCTTGACCCGTTGCACGTGCTGAATTTCAAAATTCACGGTTCCAATCTTTTTCAATACCCTATAAGGTCCATGGTTTAGTTTACTCAATTTCTTTACTTTTCCTACTTTAACCTGAGGTGTGAACAGGTAAACCAAGTCTCCTTCGGTTATGTTAGTGTCCTTTGCCCTTTTATTCTTTGACTCCCGATACTCGCTTTGTTTTTCCCTCAATACTTCTGTGGCCATCTCAAATGCTAGTTGCATGCGTTTGGTAAAAACCTCTTTGTAATTGTCATTGTATAGTGGCGTTCTTTGACTCTCAATTAGTGAAATGGGAAGAATCGGATCACGTCCATAGGTCATAAAGAAAGGTGTCTCCTGGATAGAACTATGCACTGCTGTTCGATAAGCCAAAAGCATGAAAGGCAGTTGTTCATCCCAATCCGTTTGCCTAGCATTTACATAATGAGAAAGCATTTTTGAAATAGTTCCATTAAAGCGCTCTACCTGTCCATCGCTTTGTGGATGATAGGCGGTTGTGAAAACCTTTCTTACTCCAAGCTGTTTACATAATTCCATGAATAAGGTAGAAGTAAAATTTGATCCACGATCTGTTAAAAGCATTTCACACAGTCCATATCTAGAAACAACTTCCTTTACAAAGACTCCAGCAACACTTTCTGCCGTTTGATCTGCTAGGGCAAATGCTTCAACATTTTTCGTTAAGTAGTCGGTAAAGACTGCAAGGTACTTTTTGCCATTCATTGTGGTAGGCAAGGGTCCTAAAATGTCTAATCCAATCCTTTCAAATGCTCTGGTTACAGGCATCATTTCCTGAACAGGTGCCTTACCAATTGGATTTGCTCTCTCGTTACATGATCTGCATGACTTACAATAATTTTCAATGTCCACATACATTTTATCCCAAAAATAAAACTGCCGTATCCTGTCCAATGTTTTCTCAATTCCCATATGACCTGCTGTCTTGGCATCATGAGCTTGAAACATGACTGTCTCCTTCAGAGCATCTGGCAATACTATTAAGTTCACAAAATCATCCTTCCGGTTCTTCCTTACTGCTGATACTCGCTTGTATAGAGCCATCCTTGTGTCTAAGTAAAATCCTTTCTTTGCATATTTTTCAAATGCTCTGCCTTTTCCTAACAAAAAGAGTGTCTTTTATTGTTTGTAAATTAGCATCTTTTCCTTGCATTTCCAGAATCATGTCATAACTGAGTTCCTGTAGCATTTCTACTTTTGGTGTTAACGGCACAACATGCAAATCCGCCTTATGTTGATTTTTTGTGTTTGTTAATAGTACTCTTTTGTTTTCTTCTATTGTTTCCTCTAGATTTCCAAGTTTAAACGGGACTTGCGTGTCAATTTGTTCTAGTTGTAAATCTTGCACATTTCGAGAAAGTGCATCTGCTTTGTTTTTAATGCCTGGTTTGTACACTACTTCAAAATCAAAACTTTGTAATTGGAGGGCCCATCGCGATAACATTGCATTATGATGTCTTGTAGTCATTAGGTAGCGTAGGCATGCATGGTCACTGATTAAGGTAAATTTATTTCCCTCGAGGTAGTACTGAAAGTGGGTAACACCAAAAACACATGCTAAAGCTTCCTTTTGGGTTGTGGAGTACTTAACTTCAGAAGGTTTTAATTTTCTACTTGCAAATGCTATTGGAAGCCGCTTGCCATCATGCTCTTGCTCTAATACTGCACCGATTGCAAAATTGCTTGCATCTGTAGTTAGGAAAAAAGGTTTGGTCCAGTCAGCAAGTCTCAGTACTGGATGACAAGTTAGACTATCTTTCATTTTTTGAAAACTAATGTCACACTCTTTTGTCCAGATAAATGGTTTGTCTTTCTTGGTTAAGTCCGAAAGAGGTTTTGCAATTTTGGAAAAATTTGGAATGTGTCGTCGGTAATAACCTGCTAGACCCAGGAAGGATTGCATTTCTTTGATTGACTTTGGTTGAGGAAAATTCATAACTGCTGAGATTTTGTTTTCCTGAGGACGAATTTTACCTGCTGAAATGATGTGTCCCAAATACTTTACTTCTGGTTGGAAAAAGTGACATTTGGCTGGTTTTATTTTCAACCCATATTTTGCTAGACGTTCAAATATTATTTTCAAATGTTCCAAATGTTCTTCTAATGTCTTACTAAATATTAGTAAGTCATCAATAAAGACAGTGCAAATCTTTCCAATTAATCCCTCTAAAGCAATGTCAACCACACGTTGAAAGTTGTTGGGCGATGTTTTTAACCCCATGGGCGATCTTGTAAACTCGTAATGACCATTAGGCGTTGAAAAGGCTGTTTTGTATTGATCCATTTCATTCATGGGTATTTGGTAAAATGAACTTGAAAAGTCCATAACTGAAAAGATTTTTGCATCACCCACCCTTTCCAATAAGGATTCAATGTTTGGCAAGGGATACTTGTCGCCTATTGTTTTCTCATTCAATGCTCTAAAATCAATCACTAATCGTGGTGCTTTCCCTGGTGCCAACACTAGCATGCATGGGCTAGAGTAAGGACTAGCTGATGGACGGATAATTCCAGCATCTAATAATTCATTTATTTGTTCTTCCATAATGGTTTCATGTGCATGCGGCAATTTATACGGGCGCTTGTACACCGGTATTTTATCAGTTAAATCTAAAGTATGAGTTATGATTTCCGTTGGTTGCAGCTCACTCAACGATAAGGCAAATACCTGATGGTATTTTTCCACTAGTTCTCTCATTTCTTTTTGCAATTCCTTACTCACATGTTCCAGGTTTACATTATCTTGTACTTCTTTTAAATGGGAATTAACACTTTTTGTTTGTTTTGCAAGAATCCCAATGGAATGTCCTGAATTATATTGCACTGAATTGTTTATTGCCTTTAGATTAATGTTGTATTTTGACGATACGACTGCATTTGTCTTGGGAGCATACATAAGCTCCATTACATGAATTAAATTTTGCCCTACTAAAACATGACAGTTATCAGGTAAAGGCACAGGACAAACATGAAGTGAGGTGAGCACCCTTTGATTTCCGAGTGTGATAGGCAAAACAACCTTCTGACTAAGGAGTAAGGGTTCTCCAGACACTGTTTTGGCCAAAACGGATGTGGAAACTTTTTCATATTCCATCTTATACCCCTGACCTTCTAGAATATTTAAAAATTCCTGACATATGAGCGATTCTGTCGCTCCAGTATCGAAGATCATTAGCGCTTTTGAGCTAAATACCTTAATTGGAAAATACGGTACGAAACAATTAATGTTTTGCATCTCCCTTCTCAAATCAAAAGTTGCTCGCCAGTTTTTTGCTTCGACTTGGGCACCTCGACTTGGAGTCTCTTTCTTCGATTGCCCTTCTAGTTTAAATTAACCTTGTGTTGAGGTGGAGCAGGTCCAGATCTACAATCCTTCGCAAAATGTCCCGCCTTCCCACATTTATAACACATTGTATTATTTGGCGGCCTACTTCTGCAATCTCTTGCAAAATGTCCTGGTTTTCCACAGTTGTAACAACCCTGGCTAGTTGAAGGTCCATTTCGCGTGTCTTGGAATTGCCGCCCTCGCAAATAACATCTTGCTTCAGTATGACCCACCTTCCCACAATTCCTGCAAAAATTTCCGTTAAATTGATGTCCCCTATAATTTATATTTCGGGTAGGTGGCATACCGTGCTGGGAATCAAATCTTGCACCATATTCAATTCTTGGGGCATAAACTTGCTGACCTTCAGGGGATATGAATTGAAATCGCCGATAGCAGGATAAAGCATTATGACCAGGTTTGCTGCAGATTTGACAAAGTATTTGTAGAACAGAAGGCTCTATCGCTGTATGCTCTGTTATTTGCGAAGTGTTTTGATGAGAATATCCAATACTAGCATTATCCTTGTTTGGTTCAGCGACGATTTGCGCAATTAATGAAGCATTTAAATTTGGTTGGGTTTCCTTTTGATTTCCCCTGGAATTATCCCGACTATTTGATCTTGAATTTGGTAGTGAGCGGGTTGGTGTCCTCCCTCTTTGGTTCGTGTCCGAGTTGGAAATAGTTTTTGATAAAGCGGAAATCTGTTTTTCTAGTGCATCAATTGCAAGTTCCCATTTCTCTGCACTTGCCTGTTGGTTTGTTTCACTTGATCTGTTTTCCACTTCTGTATAAAAATTCACCTTTCCTTTATTAAGTATGGGCGCACTTATTTCCATTAACTCAGCTTCCTCAATGGCTAGGGTTATATCAGCTGAATTTTTTTCGATTACATATTTTCCGTACGGGGGAAGTAACCCTGCCTGAAATTGGGCCAATATGTGGGCTTTTTCTCTTTGACTGGGTGCCTGACCGTAAAGGTCTGTTGCCTTACGCTGCAACCGATTTGCAAATGCCCTTACCTTTTCCTGCGGTTCCTGTTTGAGTCGCCCAAATTCCAAGATACGTAACGAAAGCGGTGGTGTAGGCTTGAAGTATTTCAATAATGCGGCTTTTATTTCGGCATATGTTTTACCAGGAGTCAAGAAAGCTGGACTGTCATGCCAAAAGGTAGCTGCTTGCCCACGAATTTTTGACCGCAGCACTGCGATGGTCAATTCATTTGTCCAGCGTGCAATAAGTTTAACATCTTCAAAGGAAACAAGAAATGTCTCGATGTCCATCTTATCATCGTTGGTAAATGGTGCAATAATATTTGCATAGGAAATTGGGGAGTTTGCCATATCATCTCCCGTAGCCATTTTGAATGCAGTTATTTAAACAAGTTATTTTAATTACCTACTGGTCACACTCCGGCAAATTATCATGCAACACGCTGGGATTCTGTAATCTTATCTCAAATGGAGATTCAGTGTTGGGTAAAATATGACCAATGTTATCCCCCGTTGAAATTGTAATAATGTATTAGAATGGTTAAACACTTCAAGAACAATGACCTGAAACCGATCTAAACTGACATAACAATTAGGCTCTACTGTTTCCACACCCCTATTTTGCGGCAACTCAATTACTCCCCAACCAGTTAAACGAGGAAACCTAACAGCAATCTCGGTTAACACAAAATGCCTGGATTGTGGAAATACCTCAATAAGCCGTGGAGCAAATAAGCAGAAATTGTTTCGTCCTGAAGGACAAACCCTAGGTAAATTCTCTGCTGCTTCTGGTGTGAGTGCAATAACATCCAGAACTTGTGCCATGAAATTTCCACACAATTCAGAAAAATTGCATGCAGCAATAGCAACCACTAATCAACAATTTTAACAAAATGCATTAAGTAATTTTCAATAATTTGAAAAAATTCAAAAGTAATATTCAATAATGTCAATAAAATTAATAGTAATTTTCAACAATTTCAACCAAAATTATCAAAGGAATATTCATTGATTCGAACAAAACACATGCAGTGAAAATTAACCACTATTTAAAAAAAAACTCAATCCATAATTAATTCCCCTCACAATTAAAATAGTGCTTTCAAATCCGTTTGTCACACAACATGAAATTATTTAAGAAAGCAACAATGCAAGGAACAAAAGTATTATTATTTTTAGTTAGGACTGCCACAATTCGAAAATAGTAAGAAGAATTTAGATCAAATCTCACTTAAAATAACAAGTAAAAATTTTCATTCGGACAATGTATTGAAAAAATCCTGTCGACTGCGCCATTTATGTCTTGTACCTATTTTATTTTATAGGTAGAGGGTGGTAATGATTACCTCGTGTCCGCTTTTTTCGAAGTGGCAGGT
>JAQGBX010008712.1:0-10321 GCA_034698745.1 Megaphyllum sjaelandicum
CAGAGGTCAACACTTAACTCATCAGATCCAGTATACTGGATATAATTATCGCTGTTCGACCATGTGTGAAAGTGTGACGCGTTATTCTATTAGGCCATGTGTGACGGAATTGGTTTATCTATATAGCTAAACAATTATTATGCATTGGGACGAAGGCGGTGATTCGAGTTACATGTATACCAAAATGTAAGCGAAAATTAGTATCTTTAAATAAACTTTAAAACATGTTTTTCATCAATAATCCAAATATTGATGTTGTTCGGAGCAATCTAGTTCAGACGAACACTTGTTTACTTCACAATAGAAGATATATTAAAGCAATAAATGAAATATAAGAAACAGAAAAAATATAAATATTTATCGATTAAAGTCATATATGATAAGGTTAAATTCCAATAAAACACGATATTAAAAATTATAAAACAAAATTCGCTGTAAGGCACTTTTTTGGATAAATTTCAGTACTTTTTGTATTAATTTTCTTCTCTTCTTCAAAGTACTTGTTGTTATTTTGAGTCGTCTAACAACGAAGGTATGCTGAACAAAAGTTTATTGGATGCGAAAAAGGACTTAAAAATCAAATCTATATAAAAAATTATCCACTTTGAAATTAATAACAATAAATTGCATTCTTCGAAAAGTTTCTTCTAAGAAAAAGTTATTGGATGCGAAAAATGACTTAAAAACCAATTCTATACAAGTTGTATAACAAAAATTATCCACTTTGAAATTAATAACAAAAAATTGCATTTCTCGAAAAGTTTTTTCCAAGGAAAGTTTATTGGATGCGAAAAATGACTTAAAAATTTTGTTTTGGAAAGCGTGCACGTGCGCTTTTATTTGAAAAGTGTTCTTCTTCATATTTTTGAATCCAATTACTGCAGCATGCCATTTTTGTTAAAAGGAAAGATAAACTTTGAATTGAAATTACATTTTTGAATTTATTAAAATATTATAATGGACTTTGCTTGAATTACAAATAAACGTTGCTTTTACATTTATTACATTTAAGCTTTCTACATGTATACACTAAAAATCAACAAATCCCGAAATCCGGCGCCCTGTTACTGGGTGCCCGAGTAAATCCACGTTTTTCCTAGTTCAAATTTAAAAAATTTCCACGTTTTTCCGAGTTTACATATGCAACATTTTCCACGTTTTGCCGAGTTCAAATTTTCTAAATTTTCCACATGTTCCCGAGTTCCAATTTGCAAAAATTTACACGTCTCTCCGAGAACAAATTTTTAAAATGGTCCACGTTTTCCCGAATGCACATTTTAGAAATTTGTCATGCACGTTTTCTCGAATACAAAATTTTCCAAATTTTTCATGTTTTCTCAAAAACAAATTCCCAAGAACTTATATATGGTTAAGTCCTGTTTCTTAAATTTGTACACTTAAAATTCATTCGTAATTTTTTAAATACTTGTTTTGATAAGGTGATAGAAACATAATTAAAAAAAAGTACCGACCAGCTTGAAGCGGGGCCTAATTTTTATCTCTGGCCCGGGCCAATGGCCAGCTCTGCCCGGCCCTGATCAAAGGTACGTGTCGAGACACGGAGTGACCATACTGGTCTTTCGTAGAGGCTACTGTGCTGATCACAGTTCCTGATTGCCCCATTTGTTTGCAAACATCAACTTTGATTTTATGACTAATGTTTTAAACTAATGTTTAAAGCTGGGCATACACGGGCGATCCATTGGGAGTTTTGGCCTTGGGCTGGTCCAAAATTCACCGTGTATGGGGAAATTTGGATGGATTGGAGTGGATGGACTGACCAAAACAGATATTCATCTGGAATAAATGGGCGGTCCATTTGGCCAAATGGCCCTGGGCCTGTCCAAAAGTCACCGTGTGTGGGGCAATTCGGCTAGATTAGAGTGGCTGGACTGGCCATTGCTGCGTTGGCAATTGCAGTTTCATGTACTTATACACTACATGTACGGGTATCTCAAACAATAAAAAAGTTCAATTTTTTTCGATAAAAACAAAAAAATACAAACACTCGATTCCATAGAAATCCAAACGTTTTGCATCTGACGAAACGTACATGTATACGTGTATTTTTTTTAATGAAAACGTTCCTATATTCTCACTATAACAATTAAAAAACAAAACAGCTGACGTGTTCTTTATTTAAAAAAAAATAAACGTGGGACGTTCTTCAGAAATTGCCTTTATATGAACGTTACTATAATATTTCTATTGTATCGAATTCCTCAACGAGTAACCATCCCTTATTTTTGTTTCCAGATTTCGATTCCATCTGCCGCTGGGCCGCAGGTGGCGTAGGGGGTCAGCGTCGCCACGCGCAGCCGGCCAAACAACGAACCAGTTTTGGACGCCACCCTCCCCTCCCCTCCCCTCCCCTCCTAATCTTGTTTTCATTGTGCCTGGACGACGATGGGAGAGGAACCCCGGGCGGTGCGGCGGCGCTGATGCGTCGCGCGTCCCATCAACCGCGATGGAGTTTCGCTCGCCCTCCACCGGGGGCGCTGCGATCGTTTCCTTTTGCTGGCTGAGCCTAGCGCGTCTACTTGGACGCCTATTATCGTCTCGGCGAGGATGGAGTGCGGATGCGTCGCCGGGATTCGCACGTGCGTCGCTCGGCGTCCGTGACGTCACCCACGTGCGCTCCCTATTTGGGATTGGAGAAGCGGGTGTTCGGTGACTGCCAACTCGACCCCGATTCGCGCCACCTGCCTGCCCCCTGACGGTGGGACATCCTCCCGCCGACTTTTTTTTTTCGTCAGTCGCGTCGGTTGTGCGTGCGAACGGCAGGCTGCTCGGGATTATTGGCATGGACCGTGCGTCGAAGCCTATTAGCTGCTGATAGGATCGAACCATGCGTCCCACGGTGAACTCTGACCCCGCGTCTCGCGAACGGACTACCACGGTGACCCCCGGGACGCGACGGGACGGAGGGCGAAGGCCCGCGACATGGACGCTGTTCCTCTGGCTCTGCGTGCTGACGGCTTCGACGGTTGCTGCTCAGGGTAAGTTTTAGTTTATTTCTCGTAAATTGGTGGGGAGTTTGGGAAAAAATGTTGCAAATAGGACTGGTAAAGTGCTTTTCGTACAAAATGGTACGGTACGAAATCCATCGATGTTGCTGAAAAGTCGTGCCTCGATCGGCTTTCATCTCACCTTAAAACTCGATCGAATGCACCTGCTTCGAGTTTGAGGATTCATCTCGAATCTGCCGGGATAAATGCTTCGAGATCGCTATTTTAACGTATATAATCTTGGAACAAGTTTTGAATGAAATTCCGTTGTTAATAGAGTGACCTTGAATCCAACTTTGAGAAAGGAGTTGTATAGCTAAATAATAAATGCCAGACTCTCGTGAGACATGTTCCGATGAGTTGAACTTGGTCTTCGGTGTACCAAATACGATAGATAATATGCAAAATCAGCTGTTTAAAAAAGATGTGGCATAAATATACTTTTTTAAGTAAATTTTAAGCCTGCTGCAATGTACTCTTAACTACGTAGTGACGGTATTTCTTCCTCACCCCTTCCCCTATCGTTGCTTTTAATGTTATGTGAAAAGTGTAAAATTCATTCTTTCTCGAAAAATTATATAATCTTGGCATTCTTAAATCTTTCCACGTTCCTACGTGTGTAAAGGGACGTACAGTATTACCTTAAAAAGAGAAAAACTTCCATAACTTGTCGAACAAAAAAAAAATGCAAATGTTTATTTGCATAATTTATGCATTCCATTGTGAGATGGTTATTTCCGCATTTTAAACTCGTCGCATCAGAAATAACCGAGCTTGCAATGTAAATTTCAGAAAGAGAACAGCTGTAAACTGAACAATTCGACTTATTCTTCTTCGAGTTTGTGGGATTACGATATAATTTAAGCAATATAAAATCTGTCGCTATACAACTGCAGCTTTTTTTAAGTTAAGCCGTTGCAGGTGTTTTGCTTTTTAAGACGTGACTAAAGAAATAGTGGCCAAACTTGTAGCAGTTTGTTTCGTTTGTTAGTTTAGCCCACCAGATATAGCACCAACCCATGCATGTTCCATTCCAAAATCCAGATGCATCGTGATTTGGCATGCGCGGAACGAAATGGGTTGTAAATTTCCGAATTATTTGTTTGATTTTCCGAATTTGCGTGGAAAGTAAACATGGCCCTAATTAGTGTTTTGCTAATTAAGACACGTTTCCGGGCGGGAATCGATAGCCTCGTTAACGCCGCCTGTTAATTGTTAATTGCACGTTCTTCTGGCTTCTGTCGTAAAATCCGCTTTTGTAAAAGATGCAAATTTTGGAGTCGCACGACGATTTTGTACAATTGCAACAAACGCTCCCCGTTTGTTTTATGGCGTTGTTGCATGTTGCCGCGCTTTTACGGCCGGTGTAAATATCGCTTTAATCAACGATTAATATTCATACGTGCATTAATTATTGCTATACTGTTTGCCTAGGCGAGGGTGGAACCCGGTTGCCAGGACGGGCTCTAACTGCACCCTTTATACGTACTATAGCTGCTTTTTGTGTAGCTGCGTGGGACGGCGATGTCTTGCCTGTTGCAAATGGTTAATCATCGATTAACGTTAGCCGTGTGAACTCCTTTCTGGCTCGATATTAAACTTATCCTCGTTTTGGCACTTTCAAACAATCGCGAGTCTGCTGTACTGCGCGATCAGCTGTTCTGCCCAGTGCGAATAAGTTTGGAGGAGTTTAAAGGAAGGATGGATGTTGGACACGAGTTTGGAATTATATCGGGAACGGTTACTGAAAACGTTAGAGGAAATTGTTCTGTAATACGAGTTTATTTAATGTCATTTCTGAAAATATGATGGCAAGAAAAGTGGAAGAAACTTGACAAACAGTATATGAATCGAAGTTGACACGGGGATCGAATCTAAGCTAGTATTGGGTTTAATAACGAGATTAGCCTTAGATTATTTTTATATTAACCAGATTGTACACCTCAGAAATAACTTGTATACGAACGTGACATTTTGACGTAATCAAACGCTTGCAATTAAACGTTTGGAAATGCCAGAATTAAGAGGACATGGTAAATAACATGTATGAAACACGTCCCTTAAATTTAGTTATTTTAAATTTGTACGTACGAATAGTGGTATATCTTAATGCATTCTGATAATACACGTGAAAAGTATATGAAAACAATTGCAAAATTACACATGCATGGCTTTTAAAAAATTCAAAATTTTCTGATAAAAGAAACTTGTTTAAAATATATTCAGTATATTGAGATTTGCATTTTAAATTTTACTAATATATCGTGGACTAATTGAATAAATTGTTTCACGCGAATAAATTATGTAAATTCACTTGATAAATTCCTGTCGATGTCGGTCATGTTCAAAATCCGTGAAATTTCGATGTCAACGCCAATGAACGCCATATAGACGTCACTTGAATGAGTACCGTGTTGTTGGTATTATCAGAAATGATTATGCAAGGAATACGAGCTCGTCTAATTCATTGGAAATGCATTTCATTGAATTTGCAAGCGCTCAGAACCTTCGGGAGTTCGGGCGTTGAAAGTGTTTTTCGAAAGAAAAAATCCTTCGGTCTTGTTTTTAGGGAAATTTATGCAAATGAACAAAGGCTCTCTGGCTTCTTCGCACCCGAACGCTTCCCTGAAAGCATGTCAATGCTGAGATAAGACCTGTTCCCGAGTCAACTTAGCTCGAATATTTTTTTAAACGGCCAACCAACAAAGGCCGTCCATTGTCTCGGGTTCCAATTGTTATCAAATGTGATTTTCATCCGTTTCGACATATCTCTTCATCCGGGGCCGTTTGAGCCTTATATGGGTTGTCATCGACGTCAATTTTATTAGAAGTTTTTGACGTTATTTACAAAGGCTTTTTCTTCTTGTCCCCCTTTTCGCCATTACCGAATGACACCGTTGGATGAATTTGGCTCGGAAGCCAAACTTTTCCCCGTGTATTTAGTTGGTTTTCTTATTGTTTCTTTTCTGCGCCAATAGGCACTGCAGCAGACTGAAAAAAAAAATGTTGGTAAAGTTCCGGGGGACGAGCAAATTGGAATTAGAACAGATTGTCTCTGGAACAACCATTTTGGTATAGACGAATTCAATGCGGTACCACTCACAACGTGGAATTAAGAGGAAATGTGGACTTCAATATTCACTTTAAGGTATTCATGTAATACCGTTGAATGTTTAAAAAGAACAGAACAGGAACGGAAGTCTCGAATTGCTATTTTTGGCATAGCTTTCGGATAAGCATGACCCATAAAGAACTACAGTATATGGATTTAATAATAATAATAATAATAATAACTTTATTCCAAGTCAGGAAAAGGAATAGAATGGGTACCTACTTGGTACCACTTACAGCTATCCTGGAGCAGTACAGTTAAAACACATATTTACATAACGTGAGCAATTACATAGCATGTACTTGGTATGTCTTGGTTATCATGGTATGTACTTACAAGTGCTGTACATTAATTTGTACATGTACATTGTAAATGAAAGTCATTGTTTGCTGAACATCTCGGTCAAAGTAAACTCTTGATCCGTTTTCGAGAAGCCAATGCAAATCGCAGTACATGTACATATGTACGTTTCCGTCTTAAATTTATTTTCTGAAAGCGATTCGGATAGTAAGAGTTCGGATAATTGGAGTTCTACTGTACTGCATTTTTTGGCACTGGTTCCACATTAGTTGATGATTGGAGTTTTTCCAGTTTTTACTACGATACGATAGTTAACTGTTTTCAAACGGAGGACTCTACTAGGAGCCAATGAGGAAACCTCGCTGAAGGTTTCCGTTTTTTGCCACCAGTTGGACGATTATTCCAGTTCTCAATACGCATGCTCAGTTCCCTTCCAGAAGGTCACTGCACATGCTCGCTGCGCACCCTAAGGTTTCCGTTGTTTGCTAACAGTCGGGCGACACAACTTGTATGTTTACGTGGTAATTCGTATTATCAGAAGTCGGGAAAAACATGGCTCCAACAATATGAACTAAATTTTGATCGAAGTTTGGATGAAATTTAACTCACGATTATGAATGGAAAGGTCCTTCAACTCTTATTGAGAAATTGCACGTATAACGTACCTTTTCTCAAATTGTCTGTTACATCGTGTGAATATTCGGAATCTCGAAAATTCATTAGTTTTAGCCAAAAATTTCTAATATCCGAAATCTAAATTCATCTTAAACGATGAAATTAACGTTAGTCGTCCCTATCTTAAGACGGAGAACAGAAAATCGTAAAAACATAAACGGTTGCAGTACATTTGTATTTTTGTACATCTGGTCTTGGTATCATCAATTTGTTCATTGTTCCATTAATCCAAGAAGTGTATTTCTTCTTGAGACCTACTTCATATGTCCCTATTTTCAATTTTTTTTTCTTCGTTTGATTGTTTCACTCAGAAATTCTCACAATTCAGCGTCAATTTACAAGAATTTACTCCCGATATCCTTCCTTTCCACAACGATCAAATATACAGAAATATTTTTTTTGAAATTTAGAAGCGTACAGATTTAACATTTTAAAATGGTATCGCATAAATCTGGCTTAAATACATGTATTTAATACAATTGCATCAGTTATATTAATACAACTGCGCGTATAATGAAATATGCTATAAAATAATAAGTACAGTGTAGTTTGAGGCCCTTTGAACTACTCTCAAATGTGGTCCAAATTTCTCGGCATTATGTCGTCTTCATTACACGCGTGCGTTTACAGTATGGCGAACATGCTTGTTATATCCGAGTTAGTGGAAAACTAATTTAGCTATAATACAACGTAAATACGTTGAAAATGTCTTCCAGAATTGTTATGGTCATGTTTGGCGATGATGTTTGTATAACTAAGTAAGAGAGCGAAGTGTTTTCCGCAGCTTCTTCGAGTTTGTCACGGTATAATTTTATATCTTTATTTGCATATCTCTTTGCGTTGGAAGAAATTGCTCGTGGCATGACTTGTTTTGATGATAGCAGCGATGCGTATCACAAAGAAAATTACGTTTGTCTGGAAAAAATTGGTGAGTATTGTTCCTGAAGCGCATTTCCTGATTTAATGTCTCAACGTTTTTTTTTGTTTTTTTTTTGGGGGGGGGGGAGGAAAGGGGGATAGTTGTGAATGTTTCATTTCAACGCATTATATGTCTGCTCAAATATAATGCATGTTTTATAATCCGTATAAATAAAAATGCACGTAAATGTCAATTTTTTAACATTTTTTTTGTCCTAAATTGTGATAAAAAAACAAGCAACACAATCCCAATATTAAATAGCCTAAAATGAGTCTTGAAATCGTATATATTATTCATAAATATTTTGAGACTTAATGATGGTATATTCGAGACATTGTTACGCTGTATTTGAAGATTAATAGATTGTTTCAAAATTTAATGTTACGCAAGTACAATGTATGTGCAACTATGTATTATCCGGGCACGCTTAAATTGCATTTTAAAATCTAATAGTAAAGGTAAATATGATTTCCATTAACTACCAAATCTACAAGAACTTTTTATTCATATATTATCTACATGTACAGTGTATGTGTCTGAGCCTAATTACTGTAGTTTATAAAATAACATGGTTTGTATACGTTCGTGTACAATTTCAATTCCTTTGTAGATACGTAAATTGACGACTGTCAAAGTACGATTCGCGTCTGAGCACCTCTAATATATCCAAATAAAAAAGTTTCAAAATTGCATAAATTAATACTTCGTAGCAATTGAAATACGGCATATTAAAAATTTCCGCAAACTTCCAGACGATTCGAATAAACCCGAAATTGAACTACTTGGAGCACACACAAATTCCACAGAAAATCCACACAAAAAAAGCAAAGGGGTTTCATCGAAAAAATAAATGATGTCGAAATCATTCGGTTTCAGTCTCATATTCGAAGCATATGGAATCCTAATGATTCAGAAAACGCTGTAAAACTATTATAATAGTGCCAAAAACGCATGTTTTGCTTACCTCTAAACAAATGCAAAGGGTCCGCGCTGGCGATATTTGTTTAAACATCCAGCAATAATTTATTTATTACCGGAACCACTGACCGTTAACGATAAATGCTTTTAAATTAAACCGCAGTTTTTGGAGATATACGTTCATTTTTATGAGGTCATCGAAGGATTTCAAGTTATCTCAAAGGCTTCATTTTGTCCTTCTACAGTATGGAAGCTTATTATTTTTCAAACCAAACACTGAGTTGTTTAGAGTAGAAAAATAAATCATTATTCCCATATGGCAACTTTGAGCTTTGCATAAACTGAGGGTGTTGTCCGTCCAGTTTCCAATATGACATGAAATCCTCTTTTAATAGCCACTCGCTTAATTACGCCCCACTGATTATCCAATCGTTTTAAACATCCATTAATCTGCGCCATTTTGACATTATAACGCTTCTGTTCCAACATTTATCGAGCCTGAATTTCGGAAATGACCTCTTGAGTCCTGCATTGTATTTGTTCGTCAAGTGTCTTTACTAAATTGCCCCTTTTTCGACGTTGTAACCCCATCAACAACTAAAAAAATAAGAAATATAAATTTGTTTGTTTTATTTTGACGAAATTAAGAGAATATTCTGTACAGTCGAACTCGGATAAATGAAATCCGCTTAAATGAAACAACCTTGCACATTTACTCATTGATACGAGCTTAATTTCCTCATTCAACGTACATGTACATGTATTTTGGATTTCCGACATTCAAAGTTAGTAAGAGGGGAGGTGGGGGTTAACAAAAAATGCTTCCATACCCTAACTTGACAACACACCCTTCGAAATAATTTATTTCCCTTACCACTGGTGTCAATAAGTACCAGAAATAGTTTTTTTTATATCTCAAAGGGGTGAATGCAACGCATAATTTATGCTTTTTTAATGTCATTTTCATAAGAACATCGATTTTTGGTCCAAATTTGAAAAAACGCTTTGCTTATTTTTCAAATTTGGACCAAAAATCGATGTTCTCAGAATCAAACGATTTTGGTGTTATTCGAAGCGACTTGCTTTGCTGATTCCAAAAAACGCGTTGAAACGTCTAAAAAATGAGGGCAAAAGGTCGAAAAATGGATTTGAAATTTTTAAAAAACATGCATTAATTATTTTTCTGTTTGTTTTTGCCATTTTAACACATTTCCTTTTGTTTTACAGCCTTCTCGATGCGATATTCGGAATCAGCATGGCGAGACGCTTCGAATGACACCAAAATCGATCGATTCTGAGAACATCGATTTTTGGTCCAAATTTGAAAAAAAGCAAAGGGGATAGCCTTACCGTTTTTTCAAATTTGGACCAAAAATCGATGTTCTCAGA
>JAQGBX010008713.1:0-10321 GCA_034698745.1 Megaphyllum sjaelandicum
AAAGTTGCTATTTTTAAGAGCGACGTTTCGGCACCATGTGCTTTTATTCAAGCTTCTACAATTAAAAATAAGAACACAAAGTTCCGACATTAGAACAGGAATATTCACATACTATGATACCCAAACTGCATAGCCCTAGTATGCAGCAGGTTACGATACATCATTCATAATATATTTAAAATATTAGACACATTAAAAATATCAACATTTGAAAATCACGCTATGTTTGACCTATCAAACATTCGGCTGTGTGCCAGCCTTACCAAGGTAATACTAGAAGTAAGCAATAAGTTACAGAAGTTAAAAACAAATCGTTAAAAAATCATTATAGTGAGGCCACAATTGAAATCAACAAAAGATACGCTAGGGTGAGGGTTATGACTAAACTATTTAACCAACTTGATGAACTGGTCATGACTTCTCAGTTGTAAATCGTGACAGATAAGAAACCAGCACACAATCATGAAAAAACATACCTCCTCTTGATAACCTTACATCAAACCATTGTCACATCATCATTATCATCATCAAATTTCTCAACCAAATCTACATCATTTATCCCATTCAATCATTGTAGTGCCTTCATTTATACACGTGCTTTTTTACAAACAAAATTTTAAATCAGTGGGAACCTGCTGTGTCGCTTACTGTTCCAGAGCGCCATTATCAATAGAGCGATTTGGTCGAGGATTTGATTGTATGATTATTTATATAACTGACCACGTGATGATGTCAACTTAGCTTCATGCTGGCGCAGAGCATTTGTTGCTATTTTAAGAGATAATTGGTCAGGCGGCTGCTGATGGTACCAAGAGCTATGGGGACTAGAGACTATTTTGCAACATCCAGGATTGCATGCAGCACATGCAGGGCACCAGTGTTCCCAAAGCTTAACCTCACTTGGCGTACCATCCAATCTCCTTCATCCTGGAGGACATACTTACTTAGCAACTCTGCCTAGGCATTCCAGCGCTCTATCCATGAGGTGCTGCATGGACTGAATTTCTAAAGCCTTAACTACAACAAAAGCCTGTTTACCTCTGCAAGTGACAAAAAGCATCAGGTCCATGTGCGATTAGTCCTTGACCGTTTCTATATGTACAGACTGATCATCAACCCTTCTAAGTGCATCTTTGGTAAGAAGGCCGTCTCATTCCTTGGTTAAAAGGAGCTTGGACACAGGCCTTTGCCCAATCCCTGAGAAGGTGGCAGCTATTGTGAGATTTCATAACCAGCCAAGGCCAAGGACATGTGCAGGTTCCTCGCAATGCCAAACATTTATCGCCACTTTATCCCCATGCAGCCCAATGCAAGGCTTTCATTAAGGAGTACCTTAAGGACATCAAAAAATGGCAGACAACTGATAAGGTGGACACCTGAGGTCAGGAAAGCATTTGTTACTTAAAAGCGTGACCCAGCCTAGGCTGCTAACGTAGCGCATTGTCATGGTTACCGACCATGAGCCAAATTCCTTAATGGCTGGAAGGTCGCAAGTTGCGTAATTCCAGAGTTATGTGACCTTTTTTCGCATGGCATTATTAAATAATAGATAACAGGCAGTAATTATGGCAGTGACTGGTCTGGAACTTGTGCCATTGGATAGAACTGTGTGCTGTACGTGAGCTGAGGTTTGCTATGCATAGTTGTGTCCTAGCTAAGTACCTGAGGAAGATTTATGGATTTTAAGTGTTTTTTTTCACCTTTTTAGTAGCTTAGTCAAGGGGGGAATTGCTATAGGCAATCCTAAACCCTTGTTGAGCATACGTGCGCTTAGCGGTTCTTTAGTTTCTTTGTGATTTATCGTTTGCGAATTGTCGGCCCTTGTTTGAGCTATCTGAGATTGTGTTTAAGTTTTGACTCTAAAATTAAGAGTTCCTATGTTTTAGTTATTCTTTTTAAATTTGAATTGAATTGAATTAAAGCACACATTAACCCTTGCTTGCGCCGTCGCAATTGTTTATAGCTATCTGGCATCAAGTTTAATTCTTTTACAATCGGAACTTATTTGTTACTGACGCTAAATATATATCTGTCTCTTGTAAATCGTTTGCCTTCTGTTTAATGGTAAAAATTGCTAAATATCTATGAAATCTCCTGTAAAAAAATTATATACTTTATTGTTAACAACATTTAAAAACATTGTTTTTAAAATATTTATAAAGTAAATTCACGATTTAAAAACAAAATTTAAGATTTGAGCAAAATATTAATTTTTGATAGGTTTAATACCAGTCAGCCGGATATCTGGTGCTGTTCAGGATTCATCGTCGACTTGCTCGCTGCTTTATCGCAAGAAGAAGATTTTACCTATGATTTACTTCGTGTTGACGATGGCTTTTTGGGTGGCAAAGTGGTGAGTACGTACGTGAAAATGCATTACAAGATATAGCATGTATTTGATAGATTTCGTTAGATAAAATGTCACAATTTTAGTAAACAATGCAATGATTGCAGAATATGTATAAGTAAAATTGGCAATTAAAAGATACGATTATAATTATAAGTTATATAATTAAAATCTGCAATTGAAATTAGAATGTAAAATTGTAAATGTTAATTAATCAATTGTAAAAATAGAAAAGCAAAAGATAAATGCTCTTAGAAAAAGCCACATTTTATTTATTGCAAATTAAAAATGCTAATTGATGTATTTTGTGTAAAAAAGTTAGGTGTTGGGCATTTCTATTTAATGAAATGGGACCCCCAATTTTTATTGCAAATTATGAGTTTGCGCTTAAAACAAAATCAGTTTTGTCTAAAAGATTTTTTGGTATAAACTTAGATGTTGGTTGCTTTAATCGATGTCCAAAATCGGGTAATATGCCATTTAGTTTTTTCAACAATTGGCCTGTTGAAAAAACTGAACGGTGTATTGCTCGATTTCGGACATCGATTACAGCAGCATCTAAGATGATCAAACAAAATACTTATTTTAGACAAAACTTAATGTGTTTTAAATAAAAAATTAAGGCTCCTCATTTAAAATTACAAAGGGACCCCCGGATCCCACATAGGGGGACCCTTTATTCTTGCAAAATTTAAAGGTGCAAATTGGTATTATTAAGCTTTATAAAAGATTTGTTGGCATCATCGTAGATGTTGCTGTAATAGATGTCCAAAATCGTGCAATATGTCATTCAGTTTTTTCAAAAAAGTAAATGGCATATTACATGATTTTGCACATCGATTAAAGCAACATCTAAGATTATATTAAAAAAAATTTCTAGACAAAACTTATTTTGTTTTAAGTGCAGATTCATAATCTGCAAAAAATAAGGGGTCCCATGGAAAATTCTGAAGGGATTTCCCGGATCCCCTATAGGAGGACAAGGAGCCCTTACCTTTTCACGTAAATTAAAAGGCAAGTTAATATTATTATTTTTCATTATGGTAATTTTTACGATTTACTATTTATTTAAAAAGATATTCAACAACTTATGATAAATGGACCTCCCGGTATAGCATAACAAGACCTTTTACATTCTAAATGTTTTCAAATAGAAAACACAAATATATCAAATAATTGACTGGTTATAGGTGTAGCCATATAACCGAGATTATATGGCATATTTCCAATAAATAGCGGGCGTAGGTGCCGTCGTCTATCCAACACGTTTTGAGTAAAACCAAATAAGAGCTAACCTTGCACCTGCTTACGCCACCACCCTCATTGGTAGAAAGTTTGACGCAAAGGAAGCAGGCGGAGGGGCCCACTAGGATGAATACGGGAAGGGGGAAACAGGGTTTGAAGTATTTATTCGAAATATGCCATTTAATCTCAGTTATATGCTACACCTATAACCAGTCAATTATATGGCAAATTTCTCATGAATAGCAGAATTTAAAGTCCAGGTCCCAACGAGGCCACAAACGATTGACAAACAATCTGGTAATAAGCAAACCTGGTAAGTTAACTGACCAAACAGTAGTTCCACGTACATAGCAACAAAATGGGCCGTGTTCACGGTGCTGAAACTGAGGTTAAGGGAATGCAAGCTCGCCAGAAACTGCACAATAATGTGCAAGCAAGGGTGAACGACGAGGGTCCGCATCCCGATCTGTTCAAAACTTAAACCATCGCCACAGGCTTGAAGAATACTAGCGGCACATAGAGGAACGTCGAGAGCCAATCAAAAGGCGTGCCACATCTTGGAATAAGTCTGTCAACATGGAAGACAGGTCAGGAGGCAAACAAAGGGTTAGCCCTGAACAAGCCACAGGGACAGCTGAAGGCGACACCAAAGTGGATGCGGTGTCCCAGATAATGGGCAACAAACCAGCCTCCTGTGGTACCGCAAGAGTTGTGGTGGCACGAGAGACAATTGTCGCAGGACTGGGTAGTATAGCTGATAAGGCCTGTCTGGAGCAACAATCACGGCCTTAGCCCTTTCGCGGTGAAGCTTGCCCAAAATCATTGGCAGAAGACATAAGGGTGGGAATATGTAACCCCGCTCGGTGGACCAATCCAGCGTAAATGCATCATGTGCCACAGCCTGAGGATCCAGGTGCCAACTGCAATACCTTGGGAGCTTGTGATTCCATGCACTGGCAAACAGGTCAATATGGGTCATGTGCAGTAATAATCATATTCACCGTAGATTGATGAAGACTTCATTCTTGGTGTCCGGAGTAGTGCCGGCTGAGGAGGTCGGCTGTCACATTCATGACCCCCGGAATAAAGCGGACCTGCAGGGACGAGTTGAGGTCTGGGACAAGGCACCACGGAAAGAAAAGGCAAAAGGTTTTACCATGCTGGATACCATCTCCCAAGGGAAAAATGCCAAGGCAGACAGTACAATTTTTTAAGCAACCCGGTTCAAAAACACGGAGTGGGTACCCTCTTGGTTCTGTAGACACCACCTGACTGTCATACTGTCAGTGTAAAGGAGAATAGATTTATGATGGGCCCGGAGCAACTGAAGGGACAAAAGCACCGCCTGCAACTCTTTGACATTGATATGGACAGGAAGATCCTGGGACGACCACAGCCGACTAACGAAAATGGCACCTAAACATGTTACCCACGCCTCAGAGGAGCTGTAGGTAAACAACGTGACATCGGGAGTCACAGAAAGCAAGGAGCGAGTTGAGGAGGATGGGGACAGACGGCCTCAAAACTCCAGCTCTTGACCCACCCGCCAGGGTAAGGAAACAATAGACTCCCTGGGAGCTAGGCTTCATTGTAGGGGCAGTAATCAGTGCTGCAACTCATAATATTGAAGTCTGGCATGAGGCACACACACAATAGTAGATGCACACAGCCCCTTAATGGACTGCAGCAAAGGCCATGGAGACACCAAAGACTGCAGGATAGTGCGGGCAGTCTGACGAATTTTAAGGCATTTGTTAGTGGGCAGCATGATCTGCATTGTAGTAGTGTCAAGCCAAAACCCCAAGAACTTGGCACACTAGCATGGGCAAGGCATTCACTTCTCACTCAACTAAATACCTAGCTGCACCAAGGTGGTACGAAGCACCTGGGTGTGGTGTATTGCTTCCGGGAACAAAGTAGCAACCACCAAGAATTCATGTAAATAAATAATTACCTGAAATTCCTTGGGCCTGCAGGAATCCGGCCAGGAGTTTCAGCATTCTGACAAACCCCCATGAGGCTGACAATAGGCTGAAAGCCAGGCGCTGAAACTGGTAGTGGTCGGGGCCCAACCGAAACCGCAGGAACCGCCAGTGGCCGCGATGCATGGGCACACTGTAATAGGCATCCTTGAGATCCGTGGTTGTCATTGAACAGCCTGGTTAGAGTAGGAGGATGTAAAGATACAAATTTAAACTTTTGCTTACTGACATATTTATTGACTGGGCCTAGATTAAGAACGGCCCGAAAAGCCCCATTGGGCTTAGGCACAAGAAATAAGTGGCTAACAACCTCGTCATCCAAGCAGAGGCAAGGCTGCACTACCTGTTTGGCTACCAGCAGTTGGACCATCTGATGGAGAATCTCGGGACGGGGGCACCAAACCAAAGAGTCGAAACCGCATGTGGGCGGGACAGTACCGTTGAACGTAATCCGAAACCTAGAGGTCAGGATCTATCGGTGCAAAGGTTGAAGAATGAGCAGGTCCTCCCACCTCGCTCTGCAACCCTCGATCCTTGGAGAGGTCAGAGCAGAACACACAGCGTCAGAAGTACTGCCGGCGAGTGCGTGGACCCGACGGTGAAGCATGTGAAGTCTTATGACGGTGGGAACGGCCAGGCCCAGGTAAACGATCACCCCATGATCCATCTTTTTCATGGCTACCTTTAAAAGAAGGAGGGGGTTGGCTATAACAAGCAGCAGATCCTCCATGTCGATAGGTCGTCTGATGAGGCAGGCCTCTTATACAAGGACGAGAATCCTTTGCAGTTGAGGACAAGGACGAGAATCCTTTGCGGTTGAGGACAAGAGCAGAGCCCTATTAAATTTAGCCAGCTTGGCTACATCATCCAACAGGGTGTGTAAGAAATGAAGCTGCTTCCCAGGTCCCTCACTGGCAGGCCACACAGACTTCTGTGGCACAAAGGTTGGCAGCAACAATGAGTGGCGTAGGGTATTGGTCAACTGGGCAGTGGACAAAAACAGCTCTGCCAACCAATGGGTGACGTGCAGGAACTTCTCGACATCCATGGAGAAGGCGAAAAGGCCATCAGCCTTGCAGTGGGCAGCTTCGAAATGTAGGTTTAATCAAACCTGGTAAAGCAGCAGATCATTCTGAGAGGACTTCTCCAAAGAGCGGTCAGTAGCAACAAGTGTTTCGGTAGACACTTACTGAAGCAACCAGAGAGTTCTGGAGTCACGAAAGCATGTTGGCCATCCTCCGAAGCAAAGGAGTACTGGCATATCCCTGACTCGGTCACTTGTGGGTAATCCATGGAGCCTCTTTCCGCATGACGGCAGCGGCCTCCCAGATGAGATCAGTGGCCAAGACCTTACCCTCGCTGGGGTCCTTGGGGATGATTTTGACAAAATCCTTGAGGCGGTTGTCTGAACCTTGATAAGCTGCCTTGGGAGCGTCCACATGGATAGGAACCTCCGTATCCGAAGGGGCGTGCAGGGACAACTCGGTGTCCCCAGAGTAATCAGAGGCAAACATTTCTGGAGAAGCAGACCCGCTTCTGCTACGATCTCTTGCCGGCGTTCCCTCACAGGAACTTTCGGTCAGCCTGGGGGGTCCCAAGGACAAGCCCGGGCGAGAATGGCCAGAAGCAAACCTACGTGGAATTGCTAAGGAACCCATGGCCTCCAGGAGTAGGAGCCCATCTGGGCCTTTTGGCTGCAGGTGTTTCCATTCCAGGAACTGCTGGAATTCGGCAAAATCAGCTGCCAGCTGGAGAGGCAGGGTGAGAAGGACCATAAGTCCCCAAAGACATTAGGTCCACTGGATAAATCTACAATTCCATAAAAAAACAAAAAAGAGAGACACATGTAAGGTCTGTCAAATGATAATAAATAATCACTAATTTAAATAAGGTAAAATAATTATATTGATTTCAAATATAAAAAATAGAAAAGCCAAAAGACCAATCTAACACCACCAACAAAATACAAAGAAAATCTCCCGAGCAGAAATGGCGACGTGTGGATAGACCACAACACGGACATACACTGAGGGTGGTGGTGTGAACAGGTGCGAGGTTAGCCCTTATTTTATTTTACTTAAAACGTGTTGGATAGAGAGCAGCACCTACGTCTGCTATTCATTAGAAATATGCAATATAATTGTGTCATATGGGGCGGACAATTGTCAACATCATCATCTAAATATTCCCAGGCATATGTCCAGCCAGAACTCCTAGCATAGAAAATTCGGTATGATGGGCATGAAGCCAGGATATGCTTTGTCTGGCTATTTCAAGTCCCATCCTACATGTAGATTTCTGCCCAGCAATTATTAACAGCAGTACACTGAATGCAGACCTGCTTCCATGATAGGAAGCAGCTGTAGTTTTTAGTTTTTAGCTATATTTTTATTATACCTGCCATTTTCCCCTGATGGTGCGAACAGTTGACGATCATGAGATGCGATTTAGTTGGGATCTTCCAAGGCAAGTGAGGGTAGTTCATAATATCTACTTCTATTACCTTCTGCAGTGAAATTGCAAATCTGGGTAACTGTACAGAAAACATTGACAAAAAATTATACATATGTGGCGACTATGGACGGACAAGATGATCGACCCACAATGTTGCATGGGCAGAAGTGTTGTAAGTCACGAGATTTACCACTAGGTGGGGCCTCACTTGGAGGTAGGGACCCTCACCTGTAATTCAAAACCTCCTTTCTCTGACCTTCGCCCAGACACAATGTGGGTCCTTGACCTCCTGAACAAATTGCTTAGAACGCAATAACCCTTGTTCAGTCATTTCCATTTTGAACAGCCACGTGGTCTCAGTTTAATTCTTTCGCTATCATATTTCTTAACCTGCATATGTAAATAAAGTGTAAATACATCATCACTGCTTTTTAATACTGCTTTTTACCTGATGTCGAAAATTCTAAACATACATCAGCAACTTATTCCCTCTTTCCTAGGCTACTTTGTAGTTATGAACATTGTTCATTAAATCGCTAGAGAGACAAGGCGAAAACTCATGTCAAACCTGAGAATCCCGGGGATTCTAACGAAACCAAATGCATGGTCTGATGAAAACCATCACAATCAAAAAATCAACAAATACAGTAAGTGAAAAAAGGAAAACTAACAACAACGTAACAACTAACTAAATGCAAAAAATCATCGATGGACCTAATCACCTGAAGTGCCCAGCAAATTTTGATCATTTAGTTTGTTATGTTTCGCTTTAACTTGGTAGTGTAAATAACGTGTAAATAAACTGTATATAATCTACGCAATTCTCTGCCTTCATTCCGTCACCTAAAACGCCAAACTATATTCTTAAGTGATATACCCTCCCACTTACCCTACTGCCTTGGCTGTCCAATTAGGGATACCCTAATTTCCAACCTCCTTTATGCAGACGACATTGTTGTAATCACCAGAAACAGAAGGAACCTGAGGGCAGTGATACAACAAATACATAGCAATCTTACAATAATTAACTAACCCTAAACCTTAACAAATCAAAAATTCTTATCTTTGCACGAGGCACCAGAACATGAATCACTTAACTTTACCTAAGGAAATGATTCAATAGAGATAGTTAGACAATGAACATGCTTAGGCATAATATTCCAAAACAATGTCACATTTAATAGGTACACCAAAAACCTAATCTTTAAAGCCAACATCAAATTTCATATAATACTAAGGAACTTTTGACATTAAACGAACTTGATTTAAAACCAGTACTACTCTATTTAATAAATCACACCTGTAAATTTTTAAAACAGTGTAAATGAAGTGAAACTCCAACTCTATCCTAAACAGTCTTCCTAGACTGGTTGGAAAACCCCCAGACAAATACAATTTACTAGAAAAAATTATCAACCTCATAAACAAATCCTTGTTTACCTCTAACCTTATTCCAACTGACATTCTAACTACCCTATTCCATTTGAAGATAGAGCAAATTACAAACTGCCATACATTTATACAAAAATGTTTTGATGACCATTAAAATGACATCCTTGAAGGCATTTCTGATTCAACCCGCTTTATCCATTTATCTACAATAAATACTCATCCACAATCACATACCATAACCCTATTTTCAATTCAATATACATTTTTTCCAAAAAAAAATATTTTTTAAATAAGGACGGGACCATAAAAGAAAAGGTAATGGCCCAGAAAAGGTATTTTCTCTCCTGACCTATCAACCCCTAAGTTCACTCTACTCTCCCTCCTGGCATAATCTACTATAATAATGATCAAACTTAATGAAGAGGAAAATAATATCTTACAGCAAACAAATAAAAAACTTCCACAAACAATTCCTAGAACTTCATATAACTAATCTATCAGAACCAACCATATGAATATTACAGTAGAACTTGTGTAAAATCAACCCGTGTAAAATCAAATCCTCTCTAAAATCAAAAAATATGCTGGTCCCGCGATAGGGACCCATGTATAAATTTAAAAAACCTACATAAAGTGTAATTGCAAAAATTTTAACTGGTCTCACATTGGTCCCAATGATTTTTTAAAATAAAAACAACAAAGAAACTGAAAAATTATCAAGCATAGTACAAAAACAACACACATTGTAGTAAAAATATCAACAATCCGTTGTGTTGTCAGATTTGATGAGATGCTCTGTTGACTTCTTCAGTCTTTTAGAGATTTTGTGGATAGGCAGACCTTGATTTTGTGATTTTCCTCAAGCCACTGTCTGAGTTCCTTGAGTGAAGCACTTGGATGA
>JAQGBX010008714.1:0-10319 GCA_034698745.1 Megaphyllum sjaelandicum
AAACCACCTTTGCGAGTTTTCCTCGCCGCGCAAAACCACCTTTGCGAGTTTTCCTCGCCGCGCAAAACCACCTTTGCGAGTTTTCCTCGCCGCGCAAAACCACCTTTGCA
Source organism: Megaphyllum sjaelandicum (assembly GCA_034698745.1). NCBI lineage: Eukaryota > Metazoa > Arthropoda > Diplopoda > Julida > Julidae > Megaphyllum > Megaphyllum sjaelandicum. Next base: position 111 of record JAQGBX010008714.1, read on the forward strand.
AGTTTTCCTCGCCATGCAAAACCACCTTTGCGAGTTTTCCTCAAGTTTTGAAACAAGTCTAGCTAAATAGGATTGGGGATAGAGCTGCTAGCAGACTGAGTGCAGGGATAGGATATTGCTTTCATTTGTGACAATTTTCCTGACCACTTAAATTTTACTGAAATTTTCATGACTTCCATGACCACTTTTTTTCCCCCTGACTTTCCTGACCTGTGACCACCTGTCTTCGCCGCGGAAAACAACCTGGACGAATTTTTCTTGCCATCCAGCCTCCGCAAGTTCCTCACAGACACACCATGTTTCTGCCAGTTTTCATTGCAATAAAATTTCGTAAATTCTGTCATTACCACTTCGCATTACTAAGTATCTAAAAGATTACTGTCTAGAATCTAGATCGCCTATTGGCACACGTTGTAGATCCTACCTAACAAAATATTAGCAACATTTTAGGGGGCATTGTCTTCACTAACACAAACGCCGGTCGGCCAGGGGCAGGGGTAGTAACCAAAAACCGATGTTATTTATGCGTAGAAAAGCTTTGTCTGGGCCCACTAGCTGTAGCTTCCACTTGAAGAATGTCCTTGTCAATTCCACTACAATTTGATACATAAAGTTGAATTTCTGAAAATAAAATCAAGCAACATAAATGACTCAAGATGTGTACATCAGTAAGAGACCCATTGTAACGAGAGGTACGAGAACATGCTCACCAGAGGGAGTGGTGCGACGGCTAGCAACAGGGAATACGAGGAAATACTCACCAGACGGAGTGACACACCAGATGACGTCAGCGAAGCAGCAGCACTTGATTGAAGGCAGCATCAATCCCCTACACGTGTACCAATCAGCAGAGAGCAGATCCAGGACATCAGGTAATTAAACAGCGGCCAGAGAGAGGATGAGGCAGTTTCCCGTCGGCCAGACTCCTCAGCAGACCTGCTCCCTGCTTTAGTCGTTCTTTACAAGAAAAGACAACGCAAACTTGTTATTCTGATTTTTCATGTAAAAGTCCTACACCCATGAATAAAGATTCTCTGTTCACCCTGAACTACATTTTGTTTGTCGTCGCGTCTTGCACTTGCGCGCCTCGCTCTCGACTCAAATCAAATCTGCGCACTGCTCAGCGGTCCCTGTGAAGTAATAACCGCTTAGCGGCACTCAAGCGCAGACGACTAGAAGGTGTAGCGCTCACCGCAAGTAGGTTCCTACCTCCGCTCAGCGGTTCGAGAACGAGGTCATCCACCGCTCAGCGGCAGGAGCTTTTTGAGCGCCTTCAACCTTCTTTGAGGAGGCGCGATAGCTGGGGGCCCATCCCTCTGCGGTTGAATACCTACCGCCGCTCAGCGTTCCTCTTAACTGGCGCCCAACTCGTGTCTCAACACACGCCCTAAATCAGCCATCAGTGCCATGGTTCAGAAACCCGAATGGTCTTATATGGAAGACCAGGTTTCCCCTATTCATGATACTTAAACCATGTTATTGCAGACTGACCAGTCACTCCCCAACGAAGAAACGCACAATGATAACCCACGGCACGAATTCCTCGTACACAACCACCGCAGAGTCAGGCAACAGCGGAGATCTGCGATATTTGTGCCAGGTTGGATGCTACCAAGAAATCAACTGCGGTCATTATGACGCAGATGCAGACACTGCTGTCTCAAGTAAAGTTAATTGCGGCACAAACTGGCCCACAAGCTGTGGCTCCTCCGCAACCCGCAGTACGTGGCACAGCCTTCTGTAAACTCTCATAGAGACGACCGACTTAAAGAACCGTGGCGCCCTGCGCAGATTGTAGACAGCTCTTGGAACAAGTCCTACAATGAACCCACAACCTGCGGCAACTTCGCCTAGTCCATCATCAAAACTTGACGTGAAAGATGAGGTCCACATTGTTACGACGGTCAGCAAATTTAGCGGCGATTGCCAAGTTTTTAATGCGTGGGTAGGAACCCTTCTGAACCACCAACAGCGATACAACGTGGCAGACGAATACCTTCACGGCACTCTGTATGACCTGCTAGATGGAGAAGCGAAGGAGTGGTGGTCCACCTCAGTCAAAGCACTTCCCACGTTTTCTGAAGCACAACGCTCTTAGGAAGAAGTACGGCAGCGTTGAGACAGATGTCTCCACCGCTCAGCGTATTGACAAGATGCATCAACGGGAGGGACAACCGCTCATCATTTTTAACAATGATGCAAGACCTAAGGAATAAACTTAATACCGCAAGACCAAGGCTCTCAGGCATCCACTATGCTCAATGCTCTACACCCAAAAAATCAAACAACACATGTGGTTGGAGGGCATCAAAACCACCAATGATTTGTAGCATCAGTCACTAGAATCCGAAAAAGTACTCACCACTGCAGGCCTGTGGGTGGATAAGAGGGCGACCAAGGACAGTCATCAACGTCCAACCCCCGCAGAACACAATGACTAGTCGAGTACTCCGCATTACCGAAACCGTAATTACAGAGGCAGAAGACCATTCCATAATCAACATACTAAGCCTAGACCTTATAGACAAAATCGTTCTTTTCCAGAACAGCACACTGAAACAAATACCCAACAGAGTGCGGGTCCTCCCAAGACCAGCACCCAATCGGCAGGGGGGTGTCCAGCCTGTGGATTAAAGAAAGTCATACTATTTTCTTGCCCAAATGGGTGTGACAGGAAACAGAAGGATGCTGTGCTTTCTTCTCATATATTAACGCCGCAACTTACCGCAGATACCTATTCTTCCGGTAACACAATGATAGAACAGTCATGCACACTGCACGGCACGGTTATCACCGCCCTATTTGACCCAGGCTCGAATACCTCCTTAGCTGGTCAGGATCTCTTTGATCATCTCAAGGCTAGCGGGGTCCCCATGAAAACTTGCCACCAGACGGTCAAGTTAGCTGACCAGCGACCCATACTCACGAAGGTACATGTGGTCAATACGGAGTTGCAGATAGGAGATCACATACTACCCATCTCCATCACACTAATTCGTTCATATCCCACTAAAGTCCTATTGCTGGGCATGGACTTCTTCATCCGTAACGGAATTGACCTGCACCCATCCACCAGATCATGGTCTATAAACCCTGTTGAATCTACGGCAGATATTTTATCGGAGAACTCTGTCAACTGCTCTCGTATTTCTGTCACACAGACGCGACTCCAACCTGAGGAGGCTCGGAATCTCACGCCTTGTCAGAAAACTCAAGTAGACCTCCTCAGCCACAACATTGATATATTCGGTAAGCTAACAGCAGCCTCACTGGTGCAGCCGCAGTCCATCTCCATCATTCCTGGAGCTCAATCAGCAGCCACCAAGCTGTACTCTATTTCCCCAAAAAGAAGGGAAGATTTTAAGGCTAAAATTGACGCTATGCTAACCAAAGGCTACATTCGTCCAGCCAGCTCTGAATGGGCTGCTCTGTCCTTACTAGTATCCAAACAGGATGGTTCGGATGATTTCAGGCTAGTCACCGACTTTAGGAGCCTAAATAAGGTAATGTTGCCACACTTACCCACTCCCTCGAGTCGATCTTTTGGCTCGTATGCAGGGGAAGAAATTCACGACAACCATGTATCTCATGAACTGCTACTGACAAATCCCAATAGCGAAGGCAGCCAACGTTATTTTGCCACCATCACCCCGTATGGCACATTCTGTTATACACTGATGCCGATGGGCGCTCGGAACTCTGCCACGCACTGTAAGTGGGTCATTGAGCTCATTCTGTCCGATCTACCTGGCGTTACCATGGTCGTTTATCAGGATGACCTACTGGTAGCTAGTGATTCTTTCAAGGATCACTTGTGTCATGTTAAAGCAATCATTGACAGACTGGTGATGCACAATTTCTCTCTTAGACTTAAGAGGTCAAAGTGCAAGTTCTTCGCGGACGAGGTCAAATTCCTGGGCCAAGTCATATCGCAAGAAGGTATCTCCACTAACCCTGAGAAAGTGGCAGTGGTGTTTCAGATACCATATCCCAGAGACGTAAAACAGGTTAAATCATTTATGGAATCTTGCAAATGGTTTAGCAAGTTTATTCTGCACCTAGCCGCGGTAGGAGCCCCCATTTACCGGCTCCTTAAGAAAGATGTCGAATTCAACTTTGATGATTCCTGTAAACAGGCATTTGACCAATTAAAATCCTTACTATGTTCAGCTCCTATTCTGGTCCAACTAAAATTCGATCAAGGATTCCGCATCTATTCTGACGCGAGCCAAGAAGCCATGGGCGCTGTCTTGGCGCAAGGTGACAATGGTCACATCAAGATCATTGAGTACGCATCAAAGACGTTTAATTCCGCTCAGAAAAATTATTCTACATTCGAAAAGGAGGCCCTGGCGGTGATATGAGCCGTCACAAAATTTCGAGGATACATTGAAGGCTTACCAGTGGTCGTGCACACAGACCATCACCCTCTGCGGTGGCTCCTTTTAAAGCCTGATCCAACGGGTCGCATCGCCTGATGAATCTTTAGTGTGCAACAATTGTACTTTGATATACAGTATATCCCGCGCAGACTAAACCATCTGGCTGATCTCCTCTCACGACCGTCCGGCCTACGTGACCCGGTAGTTCTCATTCAGCCGGTTGACATCCAGGATTGTAAATTGTCTCCACAAGATTTTAGAGACGAACAAATGAAAGACTGCAAAACAAGGGACATTATTACGGCACTGAACGCCGAACAAGGCGAAGCTGACATTGAGGCAAGGGTATACATCCACAGGGGTTATCTAACGGTTAACAGCATTCTGTATTGCAAATTCAAGTCCTCTGAGGATGATGAACCACGCCTGGTCATACCCCAGTCTGATTCCTTTGATTCTTGAAAATAGCTACGATGCCATCACAGCTGGCCACCCTGGGGTGGCCGGAACTATGACACGCATCTGGACAGTTACTACTGGCCAGGCATGCGAAAGAATGTACAAGACCACATCTCCAAATGTGTCAAATGTAAAGAGTGCAAGCCGGTCACGAAAGTTCTAACCCCGATCTCGTCCCCCACTATTGGGGAACACTTCCAGTAATTGGCCGTTGATATTGTCGGGCCGCTTCCAGAAACAGTGGCAGGAACAGATTCATTCTCTCAGCTTGTGACGTTACCTCAGGATTGGTGGAACTATTCGCCATTCCAGATTCCAAAACTGATATAATCTCAGCCATACTAGATAACAAGGTTTGCCTCCGCTATGGCACTCCCAAAACCATTACCTGCGATAATGGCTCCCAATTGAAATCAGCCATGTTCGCGCAAACTGCAGCGGTGCTAGGCACAACACTAGTCCATACAGCCAATTACCATCCGCAGGCTAACCCCGTTGAGCGACGTCAGAGAACTCAAAACCAGGCTAGCCATTGCGGTAGGCCCCTTCCACGACCAATGGGACACACATATCCCAGCCGTCCGTTGGGTGCTGAATACCAATGTGAATGTCAACATAGGCACTTCACCGTTTGTGGTTATGTTTGCTCGGTAACCCAGACACCCAAGCGATAACATATTTCACTTCATGAAGCATTGCAATGATCCCTCATTTGTCTACTACCCATTCGCGGAATTCCTTCGGAGAACCCCCTTATCCTTGCTTCAAGTTCGTGACCGTCTTGAATCTGCTCAAGATGCGAGACGGCTGCAACACAATTTGTTATGTCATCCTAAAGACGTGACTCTGAACCAGGAGATACTCCTGAAGAGCCACGCACTCAGCAATGCAGCAAAAGGGGTCTCCGCAAAACTTCTACCCAAATGATCCTCGGGGATGAAGATTACGGAGCTGGTGGCACCAACAACTGTACAGGTTACAGACACATCATGTAACAAGGTCCTGGGTAACTTTAACTTGAAGGATGTCATTCCTCTGAAAACACCCCTGACAAGGCATGACCTGGACCATTACACCCAACCAATGGGTCCCGCGGATCCGGTCAATGGTTGGTTGGTTGGTGAATTTTTAACGTTGGTCTATTTCTGCACACGAGGGCGAAACACCAACGCCAGGGGATGTGTCAGCGTCACCTACCTGGGAATTGTGCCTACAAGTGGAAACTTCAACCCCCGCAAGAGGGATCTTTAACGTGCAGAGATCAAACGGGATGTGCACGGGAGCTCAGTTTAAACTCTCATCCGAAAGAGCCGCCACTTTAAGAATTTTGCACATCTTTAAAATTCTCACCGACCTCGACCGGGGAGCGAACCCCGTTAGTTAGGATTGAGTGGCAAGCGCGTAATCCACTCAACCATCGGCGCCGGTGGATCCGGTCAATAAAGACACGACAGGTGGCTCTCAGTCGCCCCACTCACCAGATCCTCTGCAAACTGCAACCTGAGTTGATTCATAAAGCTTCCTCATCGGAACAGAAATATCTCGCCAAGCCTCCCACAACTTTGCGCAGCGGTAGTCACACGTCCGGCCGCGCTGGCAGACTTCCAGGCTGTCGCTATCCTAGATCTTACCAGGATTCAACGCATGATCCGGAACTACTTTGGCAATCCAGTAGTGGATTCGTTTCATGAGTTTGCGACGACATTTATTCATCAGCAAACAGATCCTTCGGATCCCTTAAGAGACTATATACATGCTCAATTCACATCACAGCATCTCGCTCAATTTCTGAACACAGACCAAGCCGGCAACACATGCCAGTATAAAGCCGCACGCGCAGCACAAGTTCTTGAAGAAAATAAATGGCCCACTCACCTGGTTACTCGCTATAGTGACCCCGCTGAACCTGAGATATATAACAACGGGTCAGCACAGACTGATGATGAACTAGTTGCTGAGTACATCGGATATCGCAATTGGGTCCTCCTGAAAACGAACAAAGTTTTGCCATTAGCCTCAGAGAAAGAACCACCAGTGGTTTCAAAAATGATCGAAATTGCCGCCATGCAGCCCAGCGCCCCCTACACTCTAATTGGTACGGCGCTAGCGTCTACGGACTGTATGCCCTATAAAAGGGAGACCATGAGAGAGGCATTGCCACTCTACGATCAGCTCTTGCTAGATAACCACGTTCAAGCAGTCCTTCGCACCATGGCAGATCACTCGACTCCCGTAGCCACGGACCCCACCGCAGACCCACGGCACTCACCTGGGGATACCAGTTCCTTGAGCAAAGAGGAGAACAGCCCTATACAGAGCTTCACAACCGAGACAGACCTACCTAGCAGCGGCAGACCCGCGGCCAATAGTGCGGACTCAGACTCCACCGCAGCAGTTCCTGAAGTTTAACATCATACTACGGACGACCCAGACACGGATATCGTGGAGATCGAGATCCTGTCAAGACCTGTGTCAGAAGCCGATGCTTACCTGTTAGTAGACCATGCACGCAGTCTACGGTCACCATTCATTATGACTCACGAGAGGGCCAACCCTCCGGAGCATCGTTGGGCCACAGCCATTCCTTTCGACCAATCTAGCAAGGCGAATGTTCCAATCATCCTGAACTTACCGCCTGCAATATATCCAGTTATCAGCGAAGCCGCTGACCTGAATAAACAAGTAACCGAACGGATCTACACTGCGATGCGGTTGATGGCCGAACATCCGTGGCAATAGTACCAGTCCGTTGCAGCGGTTACGCGGAAGACATTGTCCACGCACATCAACGTTCCAAGCTAGCCCTCGAAGCAATGGTCCTGAACTTCAACCGCTTAGCGGAGGAGAAACAACTTAACAAATGTTTTCGACACGCGGCGTGCCAGACGGAGTCGTCCTTACGAGTTTTAATTAAGTCAGCAAGGTCGCGATACGGCGGAGGCCGGTCGCCCTGAGGATGGAAATCCTGATCAGACTCTGGAGCTTATGGCTTCCCCTCGTGCATCTTCCCCGGTTTACCGCTCAGCGGCAGGGCCTCATCAACACTACCTAGCGCATCAGTTGTTCTCGCCTATTACCGCAGCTTCATCGGGCTCGGTGCAGAATCGTGAGAAATTATTTGGTTTAACCACGCCTCGACCAGAAATGGTTTATGACTTTACCAGCACATCGCAGACACAGTTTAAAAACGACGCTGCAAAGACCTCCCGCACCACGAGTGCTTCGCCTGCTCAAGCGTCCCGTCGGTCACAGCAAGTGACACCGAGAGTTAATACAACAACACACCATGAATTATCGGCGAAAACCATGGATCTTTCCGGCCTCTTAGCCTCCACGGGGTCCGACGTCACGACCACGAAGGCTTCTCAGAAAATCACCGCTGAGCGGACCACGACTAAGGTCCTGAAAACTCACACGACCACGCCGTCCAGTGTCAAAGACAGAGTCCTCACCATCAGCAAAGAGGTGCCTCACAGAACCTGTCCGATCCTTACCAGTGAAGAAGGCGAAAGCGCCAGCGAAAACCGCAGCCGCAAAGGCTATTCGATCGAAATTGACACCTGCTGCCCCAAAACCAAGCGTGTCGCTCGCCTCTGAGCCGCAACCACCGCCGCCCGCGGCCGTTGGCCAAGCCCCGCTCCACGACGAGGAGGAGCCCCCAACACCATCATGGCAAGCTAAACTCAGATGGCAATGAGATCAAATGGACTCGGCACATGGTTCGTCATGAGGCCGCAATTAAGGATGACTTCAAGGCCTTACAAGCCTACCACCGATTCATCCAAAAACGCAATAGCTGTCCCATTGAATCTACCTACATACCCCCAGTGGAGGGCGATGAGGACTATCCGTTTTGGAGAGAGCTGATCAACAAGACCGCACCTTCCAGAGGGGACGAGTCGTGTTATCACTGCATCTACGTGAACAAGCATCCAGCCCGATGCGCCGCACACTGTCATGGCACATACTACGTCCCCCCTGCTAGACGGCTCAAGTTTCATCACAATAAGATATCAAATACACCTACGTGTATCATCACGGAGTTGGACATGGCCATCCTCCTCATTATGCTTGGCCGGATCTACCGTGCTGGACAGCCGGATAAAGCGTAGCATAACCTGCCCAGGTACGTTGTCGCTCTCATTACCCGCAAGAATTAGCTACATTATTGCATCTGGAATTTTTCCTATTGCCGCTGAGCGGTTCGATGCAATCACAGCAGCAGCAGGTGTTCACATGTGTTTTCACTTTTCTCTCTTCCTTTTTAGATAGCCCGCTACCGTTCCGGTATCATACCATCTGTGGGGGGTGTAACGAGAGGTACAAGAACACGCTCACCAGAAGGAGCGGTGCAACGGCTAGCAACAGGGAACACGAGGAAATACTGACCAGAAGGAGCGACACACCAGATGACGTCAGCGAAGCAGAAGCACTTAATTGGAGGCAGCATCAATCCCCTACACGTGTACCAATCAGCAGAGGGCAGATCCAGGACATCGGGTACTTAAACAGCGACCAGAGAGAGGAGGAGGCAGTCTCCCATCGGCCAGACTCCTCAGCAGACCTGCTCCCTGCTTTAGTCATTCTATAAAAGAAAAGACAACGCGAACTTGTTATTCTGATCTTTCATGTAAAAGTCCTAAACCCATGAATAAAGATTCTCTGTTCACCCTGAACTACATTTTGTTTGTCGTCACACCTTGCACTCGTGCGCCGCGCTCTCGACTAGACTCAAATCGGCGCACCGCTCAGCGGTCCCTGTGAAGTGATAACCGCTCAGCGGCACTTAAGCGCAGACGACTAGAAGGTGTAGCGCTCACCGCAAGTAGGTTCCTACCTCCGCTCAGCGGTACGAGAACGAGGTCATCCACCGCTCAGCGGCAGGAGCTTTTTGCACTTTCAACCTTCTTTGAGGAGGCGCGATAGCTGGGGGCCCATCCCTCTGCGGTTGAATACCAACCGCCGCTCAGCGTTCCTCTTACCATGCATCAATTCACCAGCTAAAACAATTCAGATAGGCTACTTCTTCCATTAGAATTAATACAGGCGATGACATCAAGTGCCTTCCAAGCGCCTACCAAGTTATCAACAATCATTAATATGTAACCATTAACAATCAATTTTTGCATTACCATACTCACAGGTTTTTCTTTCAGATTCGCCTGGTAGGCCTAGTATATAAACGAAGACATTATCCTTTCAAACTTTACAATGCGTTCATAATACTTGGAAATTAAAGCAGCGCAATATCACTATAGCATATACCGCATGAGTAAAAAGTCTGTCCCCCCCAAAATCAACAGAATGGGTGCAAATATGAAAAATTGGATATGGTGAACCATAGTAATTGCCTGGTAAGGGTCTATAA
>JAQGBX010008715.1:0-10318 GCA_034698745.1 Megaphyllum sjaelandicum
CCCCTGCCACATGGTACTATGTACTGACTGCAGGGTAATGAATAGAATAGAATAGAATAGAATAGAATATTAATAGTCATAAATCAATCACTGTTTGGTTCTTGTAAGCATAAATGATCCCATGCATTCAATCAACTTTAAATAATTCTAGATAATTTGTAAACTGAGAATTATTTCCCTTTCATGTTCCTCAATTGGGTGGCATTTGTGTCAGCTTTAAAAATCCACTTATGTTTGGTCACCCTGATTTTGTATATTCCAGAAAACCACTCCCGTTCACTTAAAACAAAGATCAAACTCATTTAGCAGCCAATGAGTGAAAGCGCAAAACACATTTAAGAAAGAAGAAAACTCAAATTAATGAACTTTACCACAAACTTCATTTTGTAGTAAACTTATTAGCGCCACATATGGTGGGTAAATTTAACAATTAATTATTGATACAAGTTTCTTACATGTAAATACACTTTGGAAGTAATTTGTATCATGTCTTAAGAGTATAATGGTTGTGAAACCTCATGAAAGACATTGCACCCTAGCTTCAGAAGTGATACAATTCAAAAATTTTCCATTTCTGGTTTAAGGTGGTATTAAAAACGATACATCTTAGCTTACCATCGTTTCATCTAAATTGCAGTATTGTCATTTTAGCATGCATTAAAAAGCCATAAAAATTGTTTTAAGTAAAAAGTGATAAAAATCGAGTTGTCATTTCTGAAGCAGGGGTGTAAAATGTGGAATTATCCAAGTAACGAATTTTTCAGTTAAATGTACAGAATCAAAAAGATTTGGACATAGGTCAACATTCTGAAAAAAAAAGCGTAAATTAAAACATGAAAATCATAAATATCACCAAATGCAATACTTAATGTTATTGTAAAATAAAAAATGGGCTAGGCAACTTTTTTTCATCATGGATGATTTGCAATAAATAGTGTTAAGTATTTTCAAAAATCATACAAAAATTGCAAATGAAGCATGTGCATCCAATTTGTGTAGTTTAACAATCACAATATACAGGAAAGAAAGAATTCTCACCATCATGTAAGTTTCCCCTTTTGCGCAACTGGCTGGGTTTGACTAGACTTTCTCCATTTTCTCTGCCATATACATTGTAATATAAATCACTATCATCACTGGGACTGAGGGGTAGATCTCTATCATCAACAAATGTAGGAGATGCTGGCTCATCCATGTCATCTCCCTGGCTGCCATCAGTTGGCATCCTTTCATAATGACTCTCAGAATCTGCACTCCTAAGGGCAAACAAATTCGAACTTTAAAATCCTATTTGCTGTGCTTAGAAAGAAACATTTAATCAAGATTTTTAAACTCACCCATCAGCTGAGCCTGTATGCGTGTGATACGATTCCTGTCTGTGCGGAGGTGATGGTGGATGAGCCCGTTTCTCAGGAGTTTCTTGGTCCGGTCCAGATTCCTTTTCCACTTGAACAGGTTCTTCCATGTTGAATGCCTGCTCAATTTCTGGCTTTTTATCCCAAACTTCCTTAAAGAAAGGGGTATAAAATGCCGCTACCAAAAATAAAGCAAGGTTTATTATAAATAAAATATTTCACATGAACATAAGAATGGTATTGATTCAAGTTTCCAAAATAGAAAATCAAAACTCAAAATATACTAACTTTTTTGTTGGCTAGTAGATGTTGCTGTCATGAAGTGAGCTTGTAATTGATCAGCAATTGCATTTCCTTCAGTAATTAATGAATGAGACAAATTAGAGGAAAAAAAGGCGTTGGCACCGCCACTTTCAGTGACCGCCAATATCTGGATAGGTAGATTCGGAATATTCATTGAGAAAGCTCTGCAAAATTGACAAACAGAATGAAAGAGATTAGCTTCAAAACACTAGGAAAAATTTAGTCGGATGCTCATACATTTAGTATGGCATGACCAAAAAAAAAGAACTGAGCTTTAATAAGCCATTCACACTTAATTTGATAAGATTCCATATTTTATAAAAGTGGTCACAACATTTTCTGGCAGTTATGGTCTTTACATCAAATGATGTTTATGAGGGGGAAAGACAATATTGCTTTAACTAATAGCAAAAACATACACTTTATTAAAATGAAAAATCCAAATAATCAGTGCTTTCTTAAAATCCTGGGGCTTTGTTTAGCAAAATTTTAAGAAATCTAAATGGAAACAGCTTAACTCTCTCAGTCACGCATTATGATCCCATTATCCAAAAGTTTTGAAACTTTGGAAAATGAAACAATATAATATTAATATGTTCTCTGAATTTTTTTAGATTTTTATTGAAAATTAAAAGTTTTAGAAAATGACACATTGAAATTTCAACATCCAGAAACAATGGCATAATTTATGCAAACCAAATTTTTTATGCCATTTTCTTATTCTACAGGATGTGGTTTATTAGATTGTTGCAAAAAAATTTACTTATTAGAAATTTATTAAAATCAACTTTGTTTTTAGGCCTTTTACCGATAATTTCTTGAATTTGTGGCTTCATGTTTTAAAAATGCTATAATTTCCTAAAAATGCTAGTAGGATGCACTGCACGCCTGCATTTGAAAGAGGGGCTATTCCTCTATGCACTGAAGCATTGCAGTGCAACCAAACATTTTTTGAGGAGCTATAATGTGTTAAGCAAATGTCCCATTTTTGGGACATGATGACTGAAAGGGTTAATATTTGTTAAGTAGCAAATACATGAATTACTTGAGCATGGCAAGGGAGGCCTTCCGTTTTATGGAATAAACGAGAATGAATCCATGGACGAGCTCATCTCTGAAAGTATTTGCACCATGATAGGAAGACACAATCACTTCCACACGTCGTTTACACTCGCCCAAGTAAGTTTCCAACACAATGCTTTTGTCCCCACTAACAATGCAATTGGAATGACTGAGTAAAGGAGAGAGCACATGCTCTACGGAGTATGGGTCCCCACATAATAGGCACATGATGACTCTGATATCAGGTTCAGCAAGTTCATTATGAGATTGGTATATGGTAAGTGACTCGGCACGATGCTGAATGAGTTCAATCAATGAACGAAGAGCTTGCTGAAGTTTTTCCTCATGGAATCTCAGACCAGCTATACCACTGTCCACTGTCAAGTCCACAAATGACCACTGAAAACTGTAGAGCAAACACAGTTAGCTCCACATTATTGGGATACAATGAAACGATTTTTCAAATATAACAGCAATTATTATAACGCCCTTACGTATCTGCAAGGGCTTGCCCTTCATCTTTGAGATACATGAGGTCCTTCTCTCCAAGAGTAGAATTCGCAGCAAATAGAATATTGATTGGCAATTCTTGAAATGTATGTCCTTCTTGTTCTAAATTGCACATTAACGTTGTCTCTAAGCTTTTCCGGATGTACTCAAAACTTTCCATGTCAGAGTAGATGCAAAAACATCCTGTAAGTGTAGATTAAAAGACTCAATTAGCAACATCAAAGCCCCAATGCTAAACAAACAAATCTTAACAAATTAAGCAAAACTAATCAAAATACTATAATTTCTTTTTAAAACTACTTCACAAATTCAATTGATCTTAGCAGAATAAATGCCACAATAACAAACTATGACAATATTATATGTGATCTTTGATTACCTAACCAACCATATTTTTAATTATAGTGTTCATTCTGAATTAAAGTAAGATAAAACAAGCAAGAATTCGATTAACCCCAAACCAGATGAATTTTATTTAGTGATCAACGTTTTCATTTTGTCAATGTTCAAACAAGTTCAAAGATGTTGAAATAGTTATAAAGTCAACTAAAAAACTAACATTGGCACATGTTGTACAAATTTATGGAGAGAAACCTTCAATCAGTGTTCAACAAAAATCTACTTTATGCCTATGCTTGCTAAGCTTTACAGGAAATTTGAGGAGGTTAGTAATACAGAAGACTGTAATTGGGACAATAATGATTAGCATTTAAAGGGTTCTAAATACAGGTAGATTGTCCCTAATCCAACATTTTGAAACTGAAATGCTCCCTGAACTTTTTGAGCCAACTTGATACCAAAATACACCATACATACACAAAAAACGTGTTTAATTAAAAAAATTATTAACAAAATATTGTGTACATTATTTACAATGCAATTTGTATTAAGGGTTATATGTGTATGAAACATGAATTTCAAACTTTAGACCTGATTCTCACCTTGAAGGTATCTCATATATACTGTATATGCAAATATTCAAGTCTGAAGTCCTTCTAGCCCCAAGAATTTTAAATAGACATCTTTAACCTGTTCTATCTAAGGCAAGATGACACACATGAACAGATACCCTCTTTACGTTTTAGCCAAAAAGTTAATCATAAGTCAAGGGAGAACGACAATTTATTTTCAAATATAGCTACGTGAAATAAACAGTAGTATTACTCACCTCTTAAGGGTTCCTTTAGTTGAAAGCCTATAAGGTATGAAAGGGGGAAAAAAACAAATATACAGAATGCGGGTGCAGCCCATTCATAACAGAGAGCAACTACTTGAACATTTCCCAAATCCACAAATGTGTCAATTTCAAAGAAAGAAAAAGAGAATCCCAGGAAAATAACCAGATCAGCAAACGTATCTGCTGTGCAGAACAGTCACTGACTACAGGACTATAACAAAATAAGCAACAGAAGCAAAAGCTTAGAAAAAACGTATTATATAGGTTCAAGTTTAAAAAATGTAAGGATGAATGTGCTAAATGTAAATCTCAATTTGAAGGGTAACCTCATCTGCTCTAGCAGCAATATTAGTTATATTGGCAACAAGAAAAGCCATTTAAAAGCAGTATAACAACTCCCAGTTTTAAATTTAGAAGTCAAGATATTCTACTAACACGATGTTGTAAAATAACTGATCTGTTCGTTTTACTTACCATGTGGCAAAAAATCAGCAGTTAGAACTGAATTCTGTGGCAAACTGACATCGCCGCTAATAACTCTATAATCCAGTGTATATAAAATGTTCTCCAACTCATATTCATCGTCTTCACAATGTGCCTGGCAAAGTTGATAAAAGATTAATAAAAATAATGAAAATATATACTGTACCTTGTGAATATAATTATTCACTAGGCTTATCTACAATATTCTATACTTCATATTCCACTGACCAAAATATAAATCACAAGTTGAAAATATGGTGTCCTGATTTAACATTATGGTTTTGACCCAAACATTCTTCTATATTTGTCAGACAACCAAAACATACAACACCACTAAGAAGTACAACTCTTATGAAATCAAGTCGAGTCATTGCATTAAAAATGTTAGCTTCAAGGCAGTCCATCAAGCTATTATTTTTGTGATTACTCTAAATACTTTAATTGAGTCTAAAACCTCTAATTTTGATGAAAAACGAAAGAGATACTGCTCGACTAAATATGGGACGTCGAAACCCCTTTTTACACTGTTAAAGTGAATAATAGGAAACTATCATGATTGCTAATTTTTTCAATTTACATTTGGTGGAATTTTCTATAATGATGTATGCATGCTGTATGTGCAACAGGCCTGCTTCTTGGGTACAGAACAATACTGTAGAGAATAACCCAGTAAAAACTGAAAAATTAACAGCCACAGTTATTTCATTTTATTCATCTTGTAAATGTAAAAGTGTCCAGTGCCAGTATTAAGTCCTGGAGTATCTTTGTCGTTTTTCGAAAACAAGATGGTAGACTAATTTTTTATACCACAAATATTTGTTGGATGTTAAAAAATATATACACCATATAAACTACAGTATCATTTCAATGCTTTTTCTATCCTTACTTAACACCAATTCAAAAAATTACACTTTGTAAAGAATTCCAAAGATAAGTAAATGCACAGAAATATTACTCTTATTTCATTTGCCAAAGATTCAGCAATGCCACCCGATCCTAAGAGAACCAGATTGAGTTGATTACTTTCCGAATTCAAAAACAATTGACTACTTGTTCCACAATTTGAGTTCCTAGAAAGAGATTCCAAATTGAATGGTGAATGAAACATTGGCATAAATGGAAATAATTCGATTCCAGAGCTCTCCCTTCTTATGATACTCACCTTTGCATTTTGCTGGAGATCACTTTTTCAATGAGGGTATCCATGCAATTTGGGTAAGAAGGACAATGTTCTCTTATGGGACAATGCACAAATCCTAAATGCTGGTAGAGAATTAGCATTCGATCCTGATCAATACGGTCGAGGGCTTTATACCTTGAATCCTCCTGAAGAACATTTTCAATTTCACGAATGTCTTCCTGCGTGATTGCACCTGAAGGCACAGTGCTTGTCAGTTGGTAGAATAGATCAGCATGTTCCAACAAGAGCTCCTGGAAATTTTGCTTTGCCTTCTCTATAATTTCCTTTTGATGTATATCATATATTTCCATTGAATCTTCATCTGATAGAGCTTCAAAGCACTCACGGCCCATAAACAAAACTTTCACATCAGGGAGTGATTTACCAGGGGTGACATACCCAGTTTCCTCAAGGAGTTTTTTGAAAAGTTTCTTCATTCTAAACGAAAAAAAATAAGGAACCATATAAGTTATTTTTCCTTATCATCACGAACCTGAAGACTAATTTTGCACCTTATAATTTGGATTGGCAATCTAAAATGGACAACTCGCTTACATATATTTGGGGGATTTTGGTAAATAAATTGTATAATTTTCAAGCAGTGTAAAAAATGAACATTCATACTTCCTGTTGACTATACTTTGGAGTTTGGTTACCCTTTCCTCTAGCAGATAAAGCCACGCTCATCTACGATTCGTTTACGAATGCAGGGGGTGGCTGAGGGAGAGTTGACATGTCTACGCCGACAGGACGGCAATGCAGTGTTTTTGCCATGAAAACATCAAAGTGCCGACACGTAGTAAACCTACTTATATTACGTATACTGTGGTAATAGTCACAACACATTATATTAAACTTACTCTTGAGTTTTTTCCTTGGCCCGTAGTGCATTAAGATGATTTCTGAAAGCAGTTTCAGCTTCAGGTGTTTCTAGTAGATCATAAGGTACTCGAGGGTCCGAACTTTCCATCAAGTCACTGTCTTCCCAGGGCATTTCATCGGAACACTCCACAAAATGTACATTAAAGTCAGCATGTGCCTTCAACTTGCTCTGGACGTCATTCCAATCACTTAAAGAGAAAAGAAATATAAAACCATACATGAGGTTTCAAATATTTATAGAGTTGTTCCAGACATGAGATGTTATTGTTTAAATATATCATCAAATGAATCTTAACATCAATTGGAATATTGTTTTACATTAAATATTATTAGTGTATCTGTTTTCATACCTTGTGCCAATACAATTGAGATCAGGCAAAAGCTGATGGAAAATATCTGGGAGGGAAAGCAAGTAGCCCTGCTTCTTTTCTTGAATGAATTCATCCTTGAGTCGCTTCACATGTCTCCTAAATTCTCTTTGTGCCTTGTCTTGCCCAAATAGATCACAAAAATGTAAAAAGTCTTGATTATGAGCTAGCTTCTTGATGGTATTACCCCACAGAGTTGTATAGTCTTTAACTTGTGACCTGATAACAGAAAGATATGCGTCCGTAGCCACATCCAAAACTTCTCGTCTAGCACGAGCAGCCTCTGCAAATGGCACTAATTTGGATCGCCCTTTGGTGCGATCAATCATCTGGGCCAGCACAATAAATGCAAGTTCCACATTGACGTTTTCATGGGCTGAAGTTTCCACCATGGGAATGCTACCTTTGAATTCCCTGCGACTCAATAGCCGCTCAACTTCCTTTAGGTAATGGTCATTTGCCTCATCGTTCTTGGTGGTAGCCAACACTATCGGTTTTTTCGTTCGAAGTAGGTTGTTGAGAATGGCGGCAATCATGTCAACTTGTTTCTCTATAGTTCGATTGGGAACTGAACTCACATCAAAAGTACAAATAAAGCCATCGAGGTTAATTTTGCCATCTGGAAGGACCTTCTGCTCATACTCTTTTTCAATACCTGTAAAAATTTTTTTAATGTAATGAAACATATAAGGTTTATAAGTTACAGTAGATGACGTCATAGATTTAATTCACAATTAATGAACTGTGGAAGCCTGCATAAGAAAGCTTAAACAACAAAAATTGCTGTGATTCAAATTATCACAAATACCTACTGTATATAGGCCTATAGTTGACAGAGCAAAAATTTTCTGGAAAAGGGCACATGCATGCTTTAACAGTATTTAGGCCTACTGAACGTAAACCAATACATGTAATTAAAACAGAAAAGAGTTATAAATCATAGAATAAAAATACACTGACATCCTAGTCATACAGTGTATAACTGAATATAATTGAAATGCAATTGAACCTTGTTAAGACGAATCTAAATGGACGTCAAAATTTGTTTGTTTAAACATACTTAGTATTATCATAAGTCATATAAAACATGATTTCAACAAGTGCTGCAACATTTATCAATGAATTCTCCATTATAACGTTCCTTTTTTTCATATTGTCTAATATTCGTATTAACATAACAAAACGCAAATGCTTAGAACTCTATAATTCATTCATTTAAGCCAAAAATTTACAATATCTGAATTCAGAATTCCTACAATGAAATTAACATTACTCGTCCATACCCTAGTTCAGGGACTGGAAATAAGTCCATCCTATCAGAAATTATTAAAAAGCGAGTTTTTCATAATAAGGTTCTACTGTATGTAACATTATAATTAATTATAAAACAGATTTCTCTTTAATATATTGAATGACATATAAGAGTTCCATGGCCATAATTGTATCAATTAAAATAAGTATACATATTCGATCAAATGCAGCGAATATCTCTTTCTGAAGGCTTAGTTTAACTAAATGGCTTACTGTAATCATTATAAATTTGTGAAACCAAACTGTAAGCTTGTAACAAAGTGTAAAATCGCAGAATACAGAAGCACAAACATGCACAAACATCCACAAACAATAAGGGTAGGCCTACTCAATACAGGCTTTACCTGGACTTTATGGAACTTTGGCAGTCATGAAGCAACTTGCGAAAAATCAAAATGCGCTAATTGGTTTGAAAAATTCACTCAAGATTATCATTGTTTTCAAACCAATTTATGTTTTTTTAACGTTTTGCACAAGTGAATTCAAGCCTTGCCAACGTGTCAATCGTAACGATTCTGTAAGATAACCGCTAATAAAAAAATAATATGTTTTCCATACATGTACTTGTATGCAATGTACATGTATGTTTACTTACCAAGTTGATTTTTACAAATATACATCAACTTCTCAGCAGAGGACAATTTCGTGGCACTACATCGCTTCACATAAGGATCAGTTTTTCCTCCTTTAAAGGGCTGAAAAGATGCGTCATCAATGAATTCCGTCTGCTCCACGATGCTAAAGTGGATATCAATCCCTTCATCCGAAGTTTTGGTTACTTCACCCCAGTATAAAAAATGGTCATTGTTGACGACACGCCCACCAAAATCGGACTGACTTAGCACCGAGATGTGATCTATGTTGTACTCATCTGCCAATGGGCGCAGGAAGCGATTGCAGAGACAAGATTTTCCAACACCAGCACTTCCTTTTTCCTTTTCGGTGCCAGACAATCCAACCACAGACACATGGAATGTACGCTGCACTTCTGCTACTTTCTTGGCCATGATATGCTTTACGATCCCCACTCCACTAACATTGATTAGTGTCACGCAGGTCCCAGACCCGACCTCGGTGGGTTGCGTGGGGACCTGCTAGCACAGGGGCCTATGTGCGGGCCCTGAAAAACCTAGATAAAAAAGAAGAAAAAATCAGTAAAAATACAGTGACACTCCGGTAACCATGGTCAAACTGCTGTTTCTGTAATCCCCAGTTCTAAAACATTATAATTAAAAATACCTGGAAATTTGAAATTCACATAAACGATGAGTGTAAGCTGTACAAAGGTGTAAAAGAAAAACAATTTAACGTAGATTGTTAAATTAGTTTATATTAGTTAAATATGTTTGTATTTCATACCGTTAGTATTAAAACTTTTATGTTATTACTATCGGTAATACCCGGCCTTGCCCGGGTGAAAATTGTTGCTTGATTTTCTAACCCCTTTTATGCGATCAGGAGTTAGATTTAGTTGTCCTTTATCATCCAAACGATGGCGCAATATATGACCTGGACGCATCCAGGAGGAGGGGGGGCGGGAAACTTGTTTGACAGTTTTATGGCCCGTTGCAAATGTAAAATAATTTATGGCCTTGTTATTCCCCACGGAGTTTAATGGCGAATTCGACTCACCCAAAAAGTGTACACCCAAGTGCACCAGGTGTAGGCTACAAGGTGAGGCATAAGT
>JAQGBX010008716.1:0-10318 GCA_034698745.1 Megaphyllum sjaelandicum
GATGAATATGGGTGAAAACACACTGGATGCTTACTTTCAACGTGATTCTTTCAGCTTCTTTCCTGCTTGTTTTCATCTACTTGTTTCCAGCTTTGGGGCGCTTAATGAATGCTGATGGTCCGTGTGCTTTGTGGCGCCACTGCATGCGTCATGCCATAGGTGAAACATTCCGCGTAAATTAGACCTTTCACATGCGCATTGGCATCTCATGATGAGTGCAGGACACGTTTTTACGGTACATAGGCTGCATACAATCGATGGCTACACTTTTGACCAATAGTGATAGTTAAAAACATTCTTGAAAGCTTATAAACGCTTTTTGTAAGCTTAGCCTAGCTCGGCTAAGCTTTCATTGTGTGCGCCCTCATTTAAAACGCATGCCGCATTCTTATCCCGCTTGGTGGCGCTAGTGTACGCTGAGTGATAAGCGCATGCAATTAGCATTCCGTGTGTTGTGACCCTATATTACTCATCTCTTGTCTCTCGAGACATATTGGTCCAATCTTTTATTAATAGGCATAAATATTCACAATTCCGAACTTGGTGAAATGATGCAATACAATACGGTAGTTAGTGCCGTTAGACACTTCATTTGAATTCACGATGTACAATTAATTCGGTAAAACGGGTAAAATCTTTTCAACATTTTTAAAACGTAGCATCAGAATTTAGTTCCAGTGATCACCCAATTTAATCCTATCAGTGAAGACGTCAGACTATCAGCTATTACGTTTTCTATAATGGCATCTTAGGTTACGTACTCACTCGAAGCTACGCATAGTCTGTCGTTGAAGTTTATAGCTATAAGCTTGCATATTTATAAAAGAGGTTCATAGGCCAAATGGATGGATGTAAAGAATGCACTTTTTCATGTTTACACTTAAGACATGAATGGCTATTTATCTTTATATTCGTAGTCTGTCACCGTGGAGTTGGTTATAATTTGATGAGTGGAAAGGACCACTTTTCGCTCGACGAGATTTGCGCGAAAAACAGCGAGAGCAAGGGGGCTTTTCTGTCACGAAAACAAGCTATTCGTCACAAAGTAATTCGCAAAAATGGTTTTCTTCAATTTTCTCTGGGTTAAGAAATTCGCCGTCCATTTATTCGAGCACGTCGCAGTGGGTCTGAAACAACGCTGACATGTACGAATTTATTTTTCACTTTTCCCTCGTCCCTTTAAGCCGGGATTTTGGGAAAGAAAAAGGTGATTTCGGTAGGAATTTTGAAAAAAAGCATCGGGAAAACTTTGGCCGTATTTCTGCGCCATATACAGCCCCGTATATCTAATCTACTAAAAACAATACACAATTGTAAATAACTATCAGTGCCAAAAAGGTCGCCATAAAGAGAGTCGGTGGCGCAGGACACAAAAAACTGCCACGACATCCCTTATACATTTTACTTCTTTCACTAAAAGCACAAACCTCGCGGCAATAAATTATGATCTCCGTCTTAAGAAGAAGAAGAAAAAAATTGTACAGAAATCCTTCAAGGAGGACTATACATAAGGGGTTCAACGAACACTTAACATAGTCTCTCGGGGGCCACCAGAACGCCCATTGAAATCCATTAGAGTTGATTTTCTGCGCTTCTCTATTACAAGAGCCAGACACCCGTATTGGCTTAATGCTGTCGTAATGACTGTTATTAAAGCAATGACAATGTATCCATCACTATTAAGATAGCAAAACTAACGTGAAAAACTTTGAAAATGCATTTTGTGACACTTGCCCTGGTGATATGACTGGCATGCTTAATTTATGCCAAGAATTAGAAAGTAATGGTAGCAGACGAAACACATTCCGAGACGATTCTCGTCGAAGTGAAATTGGCTTTTTTTTTCATCATCTGGTTCGTTTGGGGATTGAGTACCGAGAAAGGCAAATAGGCCCTCGAGAATCTTTGTTGCTCCATACAAACAAGTACGATTATTTATAAAACGACACTGAAGGAAAGCGATTCTTAACATCAGACACCTAAATGAAGCGAGATTAGTTTTTTAATTGAACGATAAAGATAACAGGATACGGTGGATCAAATGACTCCAAGACTACATTTTTTTTCCCTTATGCACAGTCAGACATTTAAAATTCTAATATGCAAAATGGAAATCAGTAAGATTGCAAAATCAAAACGCGGGTATCGTTATAAATGAAATAGTTTAATTTGTTAACTGGAAATACTATATTTAAAACACAAAACTAGATCAGACCATCGACGCTTTAAGGGCCGGTTGCCCCAACAGAGGTTAAGAATAACCTAGGGTTAACCTACTGTGTAACTCTTAAGTTAACCCACCGTATATATTGCACAACCACGGATTAGGTAAAAATAAAGAGAAAGGTTAACCCAGCCAGTAGGCAGGGTTAACCTCGGGTTATTAGGAAAAACAACATGGCGGACACTACAGATGAATCTGATAAAGCTAGGGAATTGTGCAGTCTACACTACCTGGTCACACAGACAGGGGAAGCCAGGATGCGCAATCTGGCAGCATTAGTCAAAGTTAGTTGTATTTTCTGTCCTCCATTTTGGTTTCAGCAAATTGAACATAGGTTCCATAATCCTGGGGATATTTCATCAAGAGTTAATTGGTGAAACGCAAACATCTAACCCGAAGGTTAACCTGGAGTCAAATTTTAACCCACGGTTTGCAAACTTCAGATTTTAAACTAAGTTGGTGCAACCGGGTCTAAAATTACGATTTCATTTTGGCAGAATTTTAAAGACTTGGAATCATATTGTTGTGTTTGAACGGCAATAACTGTTTTTTTATACTATGTATTTTTAACTTTTTTCAATGTCATTAACAGAAAATTTTGCAAAATATGTTAATGCAATTTACCATAATATTTCTATTTGAATTAAAGTGTTTAAATGAACCAAACATTCGCATCGTGTTGTACATTAGATAAAAGCTCCTCCTTAAACGAGCAACACTGCATAGCTCATATGCAATCATTGTTTGCCTGCGTACGAAATGAATTGGGTAAATTCGAACTAAAAAAACCACAAAGATTGCGCCAAACCAGAGTTTGATAACACTACATGTCGTGCTACTGAATGATATTTATTTTACGTCTTTTAAATTAAACGGAGTTTCGTGCAACCGCATTATATTGTGTAAATATAGTGAACCCCAATCATTGAGAACTCCACAAAATAACATTGGTTCAACACTCGAGTATCTGCGCTAACGAGAAAGCATTACTCAATAAAACTGCAAACTAACGAAAAAAAGAGGTCACGTAGATATTGAAAATATCAAAAGTCCAATGTCGTTATTCTACACTAGCCCTCGAAACTTTTTTTTAGTACCACGGTTCAATTGGATTTTTGTTTTTGAAGTTATCTATGGCATGTTTTCACCGACTTTTAGACCTTTTTCACCTCTTCTTTCGGCTAGCTCTTATTTAAGTTAGTTCCTCCGGTCGTAAAAGCAGCCCCAGTCAGTGTTTATGGCAATTTTTTCAAGACCCTTTGGCTTCCTTCCAATGGAGAAAAAGCATCACGGGTTGGATTTTAATGTGGAAAGGAAAAAGCAAACCATTATCAGTGGAAGGAAAAAGTCGACCAGAAATTATATGACCTTGTCAGATAATTTTAAACCACGAGAATGGGGGGATCATTCCCTAAAAATAGCTGGAAGCGGAAATAAAACTACCCAAATCGGACTATTTTAGGGTTATAAACTAGTAACGACTGAAAATGGTTAGTAGCATTTCTCGATTTTGTTGCTAAAATCCTCAATCTCTAAAATCAATAACTGCATTGGAATCTTAAGCTTCCTAAGGACAGTTTTCTAATCGAGCGAAGTATAAAATTCCTCCAGGACCATCAATTCAATTTCATTTTGAAATCATGATCCCAAGTTATGAGTTGACCATTTAAAATCATATGCGACCCAACACCGTCATGAATCCTACGTAACGTTTTTGCAATTAATGTCAGATTCAAGTCTGAAATTAGAGACGGCAGCATTTGGACATGTCAGGAAATGTGTATTTAAAGTACGCAGTAGTGTTTCTTTATTGATGAGCGAACAGGACAAAGTTTTGAATAAATGTGCTTAACAACGATAAGAAAATGAAATTTACATTTGTGAGACACATTTGTGACAACTGAAGCAAGAGTTCATCAGATTTTTTTTTAAAATTTTACATGCTATGCTGTTCCTAAAGTTGGAAAAAGTAAATAGATTTGAATTCAGAGTGGAACAAACTAATTTGGATTCAGTTTATGGAACTCTGGTATTTCAATTGAGAACAAAAAAAAACGAATATACTGAGATATGGATTTGTTTGAATAAGGTGTTCAATATTTTCCTTAATTATTGCTTCTTCTGTAGTTTAAAAGTGCAGTTATAAAGATATTTTTAACATTTTTTTAAAGTGGAATCTCTCTTTGGTACTTTAGTATAAGTCTCCTTAAATCTTTAAAATCGCTGAAATCGACCTCATCGCAATATACTCTTTGTAATGTATATAAAGAAGCAACAACTGTTTATTGACCTTTTATATTTGTTTGTACGAACAAGTCATATCTGATTATTCCACGATAAAAGTTGAACTTGTACAGATCTTCATCTTCACCCATGCCAGTCATGAAGAGATAGCAGTTAGCAATGTAAAAAAAAGTTGAACATATACAGAATATGGTTATTAGTGATTTAAAAAATGGGTGCATGCATTACAGGGTGCATACTTCATCTCACGTATCAGTTTCATTTTAGCTTGGATTTAAGCACCCTGTAGAACGACTGCAGTTTTGTCAGTTTGAAACGCCTCGCAGACATTCATAATGCAACATTTTCGTCTTTGCAAGGAATATACCGGCAGCCAAAAATTGTTGACAAGACTTATGGCCCTCTCGCAGGTTTCTCGTGCAATTTGTAATTCAGCTTATAGCTTCATACAGTATGTGATACTTCGACATCATTACGAAGCAGCGAGTCGATCTGGTATTATGCAAGGCAATGTGTCGTGCAGGCGCCCGGAGCATTCTTCGCAACAGAACATTTCAGTATTGTCAGTTGGAGAAAAATCCCCAAGCCAAAAACGCCAATTGGCTCGTTACTCTTGACAACAGGAACCCGTAGACGAGCATTTGACATCAAACTTTTGGATTCATAAAGTTGAATAGTCGCTCGCCGTTCGAATGTCTGCAATTGGCACATGAACGCCATTGTTAGGACAGTAAACGTAACGTAATCTTATCTGGATAAATCCAACTTCGTGACAGCGATTTCATGCAAGCATTCGAGTTATTCTATTAAATTTATGAAAAATGGTTCCATCGGGTTTCGATACCGGATGATCTTTCAACATAGTTGCTTTAATTTAGAAATGCGTTGTTAGCATGGTTGTTTTAATTGGAACCTTAACAATTAACGAAATACCGTATAATATTTCTAGAAGGTTGCATATGGCGGGGATTTTAGTTGAATCATTGGAATAAATATTCCGGGTGGGGCATATGTCTGGGCCTCTCAAATATCTTTACCACCTCAGGTTGCATTTGGACGTCCAATGCAACCTTTGTAATCCAAAGTTCATTTCATTTATTTAATGGGGAATGATTACTAGTAAACATTAGATTTCAATTGAGCTTACCTACCTTGCATAGATGCTATGCAAGGATGCACACATCAGCCAAAAACCAGGTACATTGTCAGATATGCGAGCAATAATAAATGTCACTAGCACTATTATTGCACTAATTATGCAACGCTGCCAACTTTCTAATTCTAACTTCTAACCTTCTAACTTCCTACAGTTCAGCGTTTAAAAATGCATGTGCCATGAAATTGACATGCACTGTAATGTTTGACGTAGCTTCTGGAGTCCTCATATCACATCCTATTCACTGATGTAAGCACATATTACCTAGCGCCTGAGGTGGTAAAGAGATTTGAGAGGCTCAGACATATGCCCCACACTTATGTTGCACTGAATGAACCGCTGTATATCAATTTAACTTGTATCTGGATAAATTGCAACAGAAAATTAATTTTTTAACCAGTCCTTAGGGTTAAGGCTTTAATTTCTCAATCTCTGACTTCAATGTCAATTTATTGGCTCGAACATAAGAAGGGAAGTCCCTTCATTACTTAGATAAAACTCAATTTAAACAAAAATATCAGATTTTCATTGGATAAACAAATTGATTCAGACTAGAATAAGCCCACGTAAGTACCCAATTGGTCATAAAATCTAAGTTAAAAGGATACCAAGTTCAGCATGACGTGATAATGTGGCAATATGACGTATACTACGTCTGAACATTTCCATACGTTCCTGCTGGGGGTCGATATAATTTCGGAAGAGCCATTAGCTGCAAACTGTTGAAAGCGTATTTCTTCACACCAGCATTCTTCAAAGCGTTTTCCCTCCTGGTTCCCTCACTATTTTGAGAAAAATAATGATGAACTTGTCGAAAATAAATGCATGAATAATTTTTGTGTTCGTCTAATGGCATTTAGCACTACTCATATTTGATTCAAGTGGTAACTCTAAGTGTTATTTTTTTGTTAAGTTAATTTTATAACTTTCAAAGTAACATAGCAAAATAGTGTGAAAAATATGGGAAAGGTGATTTTTGTTTATTAAATTTGTTCATCAATGCTCTAAGGGATATTTATTTATTATTGGGTGCACAGCACGATTTTTTTTTATAAAGTAGTGGAGGGCAATAAAAGTTTGGAATAAGTATGCGTGGTACTGGTTTAATACAGTTTCATTAAATGAAATTTAAATGCTGATAATTACCATCTCATACACTCCAATGCCCTGAAAAATTCAGGTTCAGCTAGATCAAATTGTTCCTTAAGGATTGTGCACTGCTCTAGTGTTACTGACATGGATGTCCGATCTTTAGCACTTTTGCAGCTTGTAAAACGAAGTCCACCCAGAAGACGACAAACCTAAATACAAAAATAGACGCAGTATTGCACTTTAAGCATGTTCTCAAGAATAATTGGTTCAAGTATTTGTAGCAGGTATTACCTTGGAAGCCAGATGAAGAATTTCAACATTTTTTCCTCTTTTTGAATGGACCTGAATTTTCAGTTGATCAAGAATTTCAGGAATGACAACAACCAGAGACTCTGAAGCAGAAGGGCCTAAACAAATAATAGCCGTTACTCTCCTAAAACAAACCTGAATATGTAATTACAATTAAGGCAAGAATTATCTGTATCATGCATTATATCAAAAATAATTAGTTAACTCTCAGGTTGAGGGTGAGGGGGAAATTTATACAAAATCTATATAAATTATCAAAACACCAGTTTTTCCAATTTAAGTCAACATGCATTTCCATAACAGCAAACCAAACTGCTTACGGCTTCCTCTTTCAGCTGTTATCGGAACCTGTCTGTACTTGCTGTAAAATTCATTCAGCTTTTCCATCCCATCAGAGTTGATTTTATCCTGAAGAGACATATCTCCAAACCTATCAATCAGAGTAAGTTTAAATTATCAAAAATGGCTAAAACACAGGTAATAAACATTGGCAATTTTTTACCAATCAAGATTATCACATCATCGGAGTTCCTTTTCAAACCTTAGCTAATTTCATTCGGATGTAACCATGAAACAAGCAACTACTTCGTAAGAGAAATCGACTGAATCGTCAAAAATTGCAAGCTGTTCAAAAGTAAATGACACCAATTAAGATGGCCATGCATCCGCAAGAAAATCCAAAGGCAAAATACGTCACATAGCAGGATTATTAGCAAAAGGCCAATCCATGCATCACAGCATTTAACAAAAAAATGAACCATGTTTTAATAAGCAATATAACATAGACATGTATATACTGTAGGTAATTAAAAAGCTTTGGAATAAAATTGTAGAGCCCCATCATGATAATGAAAGCATAAACTTAATTTATAATATTCTCCATAAATCTAAGCTAAGATCCTCAAAAGAATTGCATGCCACCAACTTTGTGAAACTGTTAAGGCTAAATTCAAACAAGCTTTATATCTGTTGAACGAATAGTGGAAATGCTTTCAGACATGCTGTTGTGCATAACTCGAAAAAAGGGGTCCAAATTGCAAAATAATTTAATTCGCCTATTGGATATGTAGCGTATATCCAAGAACAATTATAAGACTTTGCCACAAATAAGATTAGTTCTTCTACTAATCAAATCATATCCATAATTATTCCACATGGGCATTACATCGAATGTAAAACATTCAAATATTTGAAATACAAAATTACCACAAAAAAATAATAGGGAAGGAATCTGTATGAAGGATATGCACCAAATAAAATTTTTAGAAAAAGAGTGGATGTTTCAGCAGTTTCTAAATAATAAACGCTTTAAATAAATTCAACAGATTTGAAAAATCTAAAGAACTTTTCTTAGAAAAACTAAGAAGCCAAACAATTAAAGCAAACATTTAGTAAAGCCCAGGCAAATAATTTTAAACAAACTAAATAACACTGAAGAAAATTAAATTTCTTATTTTGAAGGCAATTGAAAAAAACTACAATGCTC
Organism: Megaphyllum sjaelandicum; assembly: GCA_034698745.1. Taxonomy (NCBI): domain Eukaryota; kingdom Metazoa; phylum Arthropoda; class Diplopoda; order Julida; family Julidae; genus Megaphyllum; species Megaphyllum sjaelandicum. The sequence goes on from JAQGBX010008716.1 coordinate 8,512, forward strand.
ACAAAAGGGGCGAGAATAACACTCAAAAATGTATTTAATAAGGTAAACAAATTACCTGTTAGGATTAGGGGCTGCGCTGTACATGCAAGCAATACTCTTCCTGAAAATAAAGCCATGGCCATGGCACATCATACTTTCTTAATGATTACAGCCAATCAAAATGATATCGACAAAAAAAGATAGGGACAGATTCACCAATTAAAAAAAGTCTAGAAATCATTTTGTGCAATTTATCTTAGTTGTTTGGTTTTAATTATTGAATGGCCAACAAATAAAATAAGCAAAACTACAAGCTTGCACTATTATTACTGGGAATTGACGCTAACCTGAGCATTCCAGAGAAATTAAATTTGGAATTTTGCAATATATTACAAAAAAATCAAATAACCAGAACTTGTATTTGTTGAACAGTTTAAAACGTATTCCTCGTTATAAAACTACAATGTATAGCGACTTTAGACAAGGATTCTGACCGGGGTAATTATAACTGTAGAAGGGAAAGTAAGGATGCGCTCAATCTGTGATTTACCTGGCTGACAGAGGTACACTGTGCATGCAAGAAGGGCTACAGCTTTCCCTGAAAACAAATAAATCGGGAGCTAGAACGCATTTTGAAACACTCAAGGAAATTCAAATCACAGCATTACTTTTTGAAAGAATTAATGTGCAAAAAAAAAATTAATTCATTAAACATCAAAGAATAGATTTCATGCAGTAGCAAATTTCCAACACCTTTTTACAGGCTAGAATAATGGATATTCACATAGATAAAGGTTATGACAAGAAATACAAATGGGAATAAACAAAGAAAACTATCACGAGCAACACATAATAGCAACTCAAGCCTACACAAACATTCCGCTCACTATAACATCACACCAAAAAGTTATATCTACTGAATATAGAATCAGTTACAAAATTTGTTAGCAAATTATTATAATTATAAATATATAAGCATATATATGCTGATTTTACTCATTCTTTTTCAAGTAATTTAGCAGCCAATGAATAATGAGGTGCAGCTGAAGACTCAAAATTCAGGCCCAAGCAAAGAACTTCCAAGAGACATTAAAAACATCATCAACATAACGATGATTTAACGTTTCTTAAATTTTTCAGTTGTGCAAAACAGTTTATTGAAAAAAAAAAAAATATTCAAAAATAGAACGTTGGAAAAGATGAAAATTTTGTTTGAATAACATTTATTTTGATATATTTTTATAATTTTATGTCGTACTATTTAGTTAGCTGCATGCAATTCATGTGAAGATTCAACCTCAAAAATAAACCATGTTATTGGAAAATAAAGCTACGACACTCCCAGTACAAAAATCCCATTCTCCATCTCAGGTTCCAAACCTTGACTTGAGAAAATGTTACGAAAATCCTACCATCATTTGATAATATTCAGAAAAAAAACCATCATTCAATGATCGTCCAAAGCACATTTTAATAAGGCATATACAAGTGGATTAATGAAAGGAAAATAGCCGTAAGCATCTAATTTATATACAGTCTTCCCGCGCAAACAACGGCATATAGCCCGGGGATAAAAAAAAAATCTCTTTTGCACATTTTGTTCCTTGCCACTATATACCGGGGGTATCCATTATAAACTGAGATAATGCCAGTTCATAGGAAAAAAGCGTTTTCCCCAGGGTGGCTACCAAATTTCAAAATCCGAAATTTAGGACTTTTTAGGACTTAAATGAAAAATTTAGGACTTAAGTCTTATTTTACAAATATTTAGGACTTTTTTAGGGGTTCCCCCAGAAATTTCATTTTTAACTTCCCTGACTTTTCCAGG
>JAQGBX010008717.1:0-10317 GCA_034698745.1 Megaphyllum sjaelandicum
TGCTTCACTGGCAACCTGTAGGTATCACTATTAGGAATTTGGAGTGTGACAGGTCGTTGCACTGCCTGGTTCCAACAATAGTAATACACTTTGATAAAGTAGTTTGAAAAAAAAGGAGGAAATCAGACGTTGTTTGAGTGATAGGTACCTCGTGTACTAGGCATAATGCGGAGAAGTATTTACCCGTCCGATTTGATTCAAGGTAATAAACATGCCATGGCTTGATGCAAATTGCATTGCGCGTGCTACCTTAAATATGACAAGTGACGTGAGCGCGAATGATGCTTAATGGAAAGATAATTCCGAGAATGCTCTTAACATTTTTTTTGTGGAAAAACTACCTGGTAGGTAAGCTGCATCTAAATTGGAGTTGGAGTTATGCTGTAAACAAATTATCTTTCAATTTTAAACCCAACCCTTTAATCGATGCAATCATTGGATGGCGTTTTAGGGTGAGAACACACTGAATGCTTATTGCAGGCGCTTAATTACCATACGGCGTACACTATAGCGCAACCAAGCGGGATAAGTATGCGGCATGCGTTTTAAATGAGGGCGCACACAAAGAAAACTTAGCCGAGCCAGGCTGAGCTTACAAGAAGCGCTTATAAGGAAATCTGAAAGCAGATTTGTAAGACACAGAGTGGCACACGGATCAGTATTGGCCAAAAGTGCTAATGCTTAATGCGCATGTGGAAGGAACCATCACGCTGATATCAGCATTCATTTTGCTCCCCAAAGCTGAAGAAGCACGTCGAAAGTATGCATTCAGCGTGTTCTCAACCGTACTGTCGGGAAAGTTTTACAGATATTTCTTTTACATGTACCACACAAAAATGGCAGAAAAGACTTGCAAGCTAGCGGACTGTTTGGGACACTATAAGAATAGGGGGTGTCGATGACTGGCTAAAAAGCCGAAGCCACCTTCCGGAAGGGCTAACGGCACATCAGGTAAAGAACAACTCAGCAGGTGGCGTTATGTTAAACTGCATGCTACGTCTGATTTTTTTGAAAATCCTTGATTTCGCCATGAAGGGTTGTCAAGCCAGACAACTAATTAGTCAAATCAGCTTTTTAGCCACTAGTCATTGACACCCCAATTATTCGGCATGGCAGGACTTTGGCTAAGATGCCTCAGTGGGTTTTGTTGGCAATGTGTTCTGCAACATGTCTTCTTGTACTTAATTTTGACACTGCCAAATGAATGTTATTAATTAAAAGTTCCTGAACAAAAAACAAAAACAAAAAAACCTGGTATTTGGAATTTATGAGCACTGAAATATTGTAGGAAACGACATGACCTGCTCATGGTTATGTCTGTGCCATGTGGAGATTCGTCGATCAATGAAGCGTATACATCAAAGCAATGCCCAGCTTACTCTTACTCTTCTGCATGAAGTGTCCATTCGTGCATTCAATTTCTGGCATTCATTTTGTATCGGTGCTTGGTCATGCGTTTGTTGGTCTGCGCTTTACTCCAATCATGAGGTCGATCTGCAGTCCATGTCAGCTGAGTTTTCCAAAAAATCTGGATCCTCTTGAAAACTGGATTTCTCATGGACAAGATGGACCGAGGAAATGAAATTATAAATAGTACGTTGTCCCATAACATTTAGCGGTTTTTTTTCTCTTCATCTTCAGGTTTTTGCAGACCTTTGTCCCATCCGCTGGTCAGTCTTGTAATGTCAAACATTTTGTGATTCATCCAGTCCGGGAAAAAAAAATCAACTATTTAGTTGGACACTGAAAACCGCTTCATTGTTGCCCCGAAGCAATCGCCAAACGCTTTATTACCATTTGTCGTGAGCAGATGGGCCCTTGGAATGTTATCGATTTTTATCAATAAGGTGCTGTTGCCGTTTGGACGGTTCATAACGTTCGTGAAAGTAGCTCGTTGAGAACATCCCATCGTAGATGTTCCGTGAAATTGGTATTGGCTGCCTCGCATTTATGCTACTAAATTACCGGGTAATTGTACTTACCTCTGGCCTCGATATGTATTTTTTTGTCCAAAAAGCAAAATGCCATCCGTGGCTTTCAAAAATAAATGCATCAACGTCATTTACCCTTCGAAAAATGTTTTCCACTCTTTCGTTTTCTGCCGTGCCGACGTCTCATCGCATTCCCTTCAACGTCGTGATTAAATTTGATCCAATTTTACCATTTTAATGAAAGAGCGTAAACCAATTATGATGCATTGAAGCCGAAAGACATCCAGTTTCCATAGGTCTCGGTGATGTGATTTGGCGACCTGTATGCTGCACCCTATATTTTAAAAAACGTGTAAACGCTCAAAAGGAAGGTTGATCGAGCAGAATTGTCGAGTACACGCTTGTTCAGAACTTAGTTATGGAATTTGCCGTGCATTAGCATCCTGCTTGTACTTGGAGGTATTACTTTGATTTTAAAATTGGCTTCTTCCTTCGGCGAGCACTCTGTTTTGCCCGGCGACCATGATAATTGCATTTGATGCTCCTCGATTGGCTCCTTATTAATCACCGCACTCTGATTTCTTCTCCAACCTGATTCCTCGAGGCACCAACGAGGCTTCTTCAGACTATCTCCGAGTGTCGAGTTTTCGAGTGGGTGTGCAAGAGAGCAGCTTGCTTTTCATGCGCGACTTGTGCGTGCAATGTGCCATGGCAGTTGCGCAGTCTGCAGTTGTGCATGACTAAGTTGGGGGAAAAGCAGGTGTTCGTGCATGCTAATGTCAGATTACAGTATGTAGAATACATTTTCTATTGCCGATTTGTCATTATTGGCGGACGGTGCAATGGTCCTTACTCCAGTTCCATTGCTGGCACATCTCCTGAAGGCCGTTGTTAGCAAAATCGACCATTCAACCGAGTTTAGCCAATCAAAAAGGTGATGGCGACTGGAAAAGAAATTTGTTTATTATATCAATCATACGAATTGAATGCTGAGTTGATGCTGAAACGCTGCTATTGGTGAAAATTGATATTTCATGAATAGATTATACGGATAAATCTGTAGACGTGTTTATTGTAGTATTTGAAGCTTTTTTATGCCAGTGCCACGGTTTAAAGGCTGCACCCACTTTTGGATTTATCCCCATTGTGTCACTTTATAAAACATCCGAAATTGTTGCGAATGAGCTTTGTATCGCTTTGAACTTCAGTCCATGTGGAGTTAAGAATCTGGGATATGAAAGGAGTTTGAATTCTAGCAGCAGCGGCCACGAGTTGACTCTTTGACTCTCCAGAGCGTGGGCATATGATATTTATGACCAGAATCTGCAATGCGAACTCCTGATATTCTGTAGCATCGCCCACACGCACTTTCCTTTTCGATTAGCCAGCTAATAATTATGCCAATAATTAAAAAAAAGTTAACCTGCGTGCGCAGCGTGAAACCTCAGGCATGGTACGCGCCACCTGAACCAGTAGAATCATGGCCATCAGCTATTAAAATGCAGTTGTACCGTTGGGCAATTTGCGGATCCCTTAATAGGCTCGCATTAAGTGTTGAATTATGGCGCAATTTCCTGAATTAAAACGGCTATATTCACGTTGAGAAATGCATTTCGTGCAACACTTGTATAACAATGCTCGAACCTTACCAAAGTCCCACGTTGCAGAAAGGTAGACCTTTCTTGGACCTTGCACTACTACTGAAGTGTAGAAGACTAGGGTCAAATTGAATGGAAAATAAATGGCTGGCAGTGAACACATTATTTTTGGTATGCTGCAGAAATGGGGAGAACGTTGGATTGATGGGATTGATGGGATTGATGGCCGGAAGATGCAGTAGTTAGTCTCATTTCCTGAAAGGATTTTAAGATGTTTTTATTGGCAGTGTACAGACAAAAATAACTTGACATTTAGAGATCAAAATCCTATGGGTAATCTTTTATGATGGATTTGGAGCTTAAGTTTTCCGATTAAAAACATATACCGTACATGTAGGTACTATAGCTGCATGAATACTAAATAATGTAATTGATTTGACCTTCAATCATTGTCAGCTTATCTTGCGCCCTAAAACCTCCACTACCAACCATCTCAGCATGCGGTCAGTATTATAATTGAATGATACCTACCAATTTAATCGAATAACCTTCCGTGTACTGTATGTAAGCTAGAAAATTCTGATACTTAATACCGGTATCGTACGTTTTGCGATTTACAAAGGCGTCTAGTTGTTTGATCAGAATAACAGAACTTTCGACATGGTGAATGTGTTGAATGGAAGTAGCCACATATGATTGACAACTGGAATCCTTGCTGTTATGGTATACAGTATACGTTCATGTCAGCACCTTGTCACATCATAATTCATTATCAGAATAGGTCAGTTCTTGATTTCACTCGTAAATACGTGTATTCCATAAATAATGTACAGTACATGCGCATGGACCATATAAGTTTCCATACCTTGCCAAACCAGTATGGTGTAATACTGTGTGGGCATCTTCTTTAAAAATATGTGCTTTTAACTATAAAAGTGGCCGCGCGATCGATACTTCATATATGAACAATGTTTGGCCATATTGAAGAGTCCTGAAGTACGCCGGGATACTCAGAATCTATACCGCTATTTTTTTTATCTTGCTACAGTATATGTTCCTAGATGATCACTTTGACAATGATGCCTAATATGTTAGGCTAGCTGACAAGTAGGCCCTAATATATATGTACAGAGTGCGGAATTTGAAATCGAGAATTTTTCCTTATAAATGGTCGCAGGGTACGCGACCATGCCGTTATATCGCGACATTAACGGAACCTGTTAAATTGAACGCAAAATGGTGATCATTTTAATTCAGGAGAGTGCATGCGATAAATTCTTCGATTGTAGCGACGTGTTTATGTCTGTTATTTGGTAACGCGACAATAACCAAACCGAAAATTCCAACAATGCATACGTCAATAGTTTTATGCTTCTTTTTTAGCCAGAGGTTAATGTACCAGTCTGCCTTGAAATCCAATTATTGCTGGTATACAAACAAGTCTAACATTAGACATTTTTTTTTAGAATGTGAGGTGTGGTCGTCCTTGGCTCGTACTGATCGACGTCAGCCTCCAATCCTCTCATAAATCTAAATTAAAGTGGGATGTTTCCTATTGAGATTGCAGTATATATAGTCAGTAGTAACATCGAGTGATGATGACTTGAACATAACTGACTGCAGTAAGAAAATGCCTTTAAGCCTTAGCCTTACAAATACAGTAACTCCCACTTTCTGCAGGGAGTAAATCTTCAATAAAAAAAAATAAAAAAAAAACTTCGACTCGTATATGAAGTAATTGGGACCAGAGGTAGTTCATATAATCAAAAGTTCATTTATCGAAAAATCGAAAAGTATGAATGTGTTATCATACCAATCTACCAAAACATCACGGTTCATCCATGCCCTATAGGTTGGTTTTTGTAAATAAGAGGAATTTTTGCGTTTTTGAATTAATTTTTAATTAATTTTCCCAAGGTTGAGGTCATGTGCCAGCCAAAAAACGCACCGTGTGGTGGGCAGGAGCCACGTGCTAATAGAGGGTTCACATAAAGAGAGGTTATACTGTACTTTGTTAATAGTCTTCTGCTAGCTACAACAAGACTTTAAAATTTACAAAAAATGCACGTATTCCTTTGTCTTCTTTTTCATACAACTTGATAATCCCAGGGTTCCCACACTTATTGCAAATGAAAATCCCCTGACTTTCCCAGGTTTCCCAGAATCAATATTGCATTTTACCCTGACCAGTTTTTAGACAATCAAAATCATTAAAATAAACTTACCTACCATTATTGTGAATTTTTTAGCTTAACAATTTCCATATCAATTGCACGAAATTCTTTGGCTGCTCCATCCAATAACTTTTGTTTTTTGGGTGGATAAGACTTCCTGTGTTTAAAGTGAAAGGCTTGGCTAAAATCCCCTGACTTTTCACACAACTTCCTAAAAACCCCTGACAATCCCAGGTTTCCCAGAAACCTAGATTGAACATACATATAGCACGAATGAGCTAATCCGAGAAGACGTCACATCCGACCTCCGTGGACTTTATGGACACGAGGGGCATTATATAGACCTCAATAAGCAACCAGCCAATACATCTTATGTAATTGGCAAATTTAGTCTTAATCCCCGGGTCACATTTTAGCATGATGAAATTGAACGCTTCTGGTGTTCACTCCTCTCGATTTTTGTCAGCGCATGCTCTGACATCCATCGCAATTCGCTCCGATTCTTAAGCTTTTTATCATTAGGGTATAATGCTTCCCGCCAGGCGTGTTGGAGTGCTTTTCATTGTTTTACGCGGCGTTTGTGCCACGTTTGTAAGCAATTGGTTTTCTCACTCTATACTCCCAGCTAGTATCAAGCGGAGTGATTTTTTTTTGTTTCTTGCAGCTATTGATTTGTATGGCCACCTTGCGCATATACATTCGTTCATATTTCTTTCCGAACACTTCTCTGAGCCCCGCGCATTACCGGTACGTGCGCCACGGCTGCGCTTTGCCATCTATCGGCCATGTAATTCTTTGAATTCATTTCTGTCGATCGATTCGCAGGCTCGCCAGAAGGGTATATTATACGCTAAAGGTTATTATTGGGGAGCCAGCGACGGAGATGTACAGCCTTCGTGGTTTTAGTGGAGGAAAGGTTTGAATTCCGAGAAACGGGAATCATATATGGCAGAAGCTCTTGGACGTGATTCGCGATGGGCGAGCATGAGCCGGTCACCAGCGAACAAGTTGTTGCTTCAGGAAGAGAACTTTCTGCTGCCTGCGCGGGTCGATGTGAAAGTTAGGGAACGAGTTTGTCAGAAGCGTGATTGTCGTCCTCGGTCGTTGGATGATGTTGTAGCATTCCAATGTCAGAGACCTCCATGGCCGTTGCGGTTGCGTAAACCTGATTCACGTGGAAATTAGCAGTTCGTGAATTCCTGTGCTTGACAACTTACTCGGTTGTTTGATTGTGTCGACAAGTTTTCAGAAGTAATGACATCGTGACAATGTTCTGCATGCATTTGTTTTTTTCTGAGTATATGTACGCACCTGAAATGGTGGGCGGCAATCAGGTGCTTGCACTGTTTTATTCTGCAATCTTCATCCCCAGTGAGGGTTTTAAGCAAATGTGCTGTTGTTTGAAGGCATTAGCTTCTGTCATGAATGTCAGGCATTCTGGCCATTTTCAACGTGTTCAAATTTTTGAATTTGCCTTTTTTTTAATTTGAGTAATTGTAAAAATAGTAGCTACTTGTATCTACGATACAAGTATACTGTCTGTGTGACGCATACACTGTATGAGACCAAGTTTGTGCAATTTCGCCATAAACATGATTCATAGAAAGATATTGAAAATATTGCACCTTTGCTATCTTGCAATCTCATCTTCCTTTAATTTGGTTTATGCAAATGATACCTCACCTCAAATAGTTTATTACACGCTCATGTACATGTACTGTATTCCTGAAAGTCCCCAAACCTTCACCGGAACAACAATTCCAGCAAACATACAGTATATTTCGCTTGGATGAAGAAAAGTCAGCACTGACATGTTTCAATTTTCTTCCACGTTTCCAAATTCGATCATTAAGAGATTCTGGCGTCCTCGCCCTTGATGTTGATTGCATCAAAATTCCAGGACATGTACAAAAATGTACGTGGCTAGTTCTATTTTAAGTCGCTGTGCGGTATATAGACGCGGTTTGGACTTAATCTGCTATGGGTATTGGTTTGGAATGTTTGCAGTTTTCGTATTCACCAGTCATTTTGGTCTAATTCACTTTCATCCCTTTTCCGCCACTGCTGCTTTCTCCAGGGGAGAAAAACTGTTGGCATCATTATGCAGAACGGTGAATGGTTGACGAGTGAGGGGAGGTGTGCGTTTATTTTGCATTTTTATTGCTTACTTTTGTCGATTTTTTTGCATTTCCAAATAACTTCGTTTTCGGTAGCCAATCGTTTCGGGTTACTCGGAGTGCAGTATCTGATGTTTGCTGGCGCCTTTTTTTTCTTGTTTCATTCATGAAAACTCCTAGCGATTTCCATCAGAAAAGGCATCTCTTTGGTTGTGTTAGACATGATGGGACTTAAATTGACACTGGACTCATTTGACTTGCAATTTCATCTTTTTATCGTTTTTTTGTGTGAAACTCGATGCAGAGTCGGCCGCAAGCACGTTGCTGTATAGTTTCCCATTGAAAACTTAGCAAGATAGCTCATCTTTTATACATGTAATGCGAACTGACCTACAGCAGATTTCGTCATTATGTCGGTATCACGTGACTTTTTATTTATCCCATTGGCGAAAATTACCCGGAGATGTATAAACATTTATTCTTTTAGTCAATGATGACGGTCGCGTGCTACAGTAACACGCACTATACGTAACTCAGCAATAAAGGCCGTCACACACTAGGCAATTTATATCGCGAAACTTGTTTGCAGATAAAAACATGTCGAGAAAATTTCCTTTGCAAATAAATTTCCAGAATAGAAAATGATCCTATTTTGAGCAAGATGTTTCTAGAAAGAAACAGATGTCATAGAATTTAAGCATTGCACAAAAGTTTCTGTATTATAGCCAATCTGAAAAGACGTATACTATATGTCATAAAATTGAATATAAAGCAGGCCACATTTTCCTTAAATTGGCAAAGTGCTATCATTTACTGTAGGGATATATTCTGAAAATATCGCTACACGTGTGTAGCAGCAAGGAAATGTTTCAGTGAAATAACTTTCCTGCAATTCCTCGCAATTTGTTTCCGGCTATAACTTTCCTCGTGTGTGATGGCCTTTAGGACCATTGTGCCATCAGTGCCATCAACTTGAACAATATTTAAAATGGAGAATGGCCCATTATATGAACTGCATGGTTTCGCAGTCAGCAAATGAGAACATACACTTATTGAAAGGAAATCTAATAATGGAGTGACTGTTGGTGAACTGCGTAACTAAAAAGGGCAAACGAAGAAGAAAGAAGAACTAAAATTCTCATTCCATTTCGTAAATAAATTTACCCTAGCACCTTTATTGTATTGCATCACTTGCATAATGCAAATAGTGCTGTCTCTAGGAAACGTTTTCATCCTGTTTTCTAATTACACGTTCATTGTACTACAAGGTGGCCTTTCGCCGATTGCTTTTCTTTTTCTTTTATCCGACTACTTACATTGTGTCACATCTCCGAACATTGAATCATGCAGGGAGAAATTGCACGATGTAATTGAGTTTGGACTTCTCCCTGTGCTTCAGTCGCGTGCATTGTGAGCGGAGAAAGATCCTTCATGGGGGGAGAAGATGAATCAACGAGGGATATGGCAGAATCCTGGAGAAATTGAGTGCTAATGCCCTAACCCAAGCTTTTTTATCAGGTTCAATCAATACTAGCCAAGCCCGCGCTGCAATTCTGCGCCCAATATACTCGGGGCATTTGTGTATCCACGCATTGATTAATCCGTTCACCCCAGTTTCCTTTCTAAGAAATGATTAAGTTAAAACTTGTGCCGCAACGCTTGTTTGGTCGTTTTATTGGGCGGTATTGGGATGTTGCCAGTGATAGGCGGTGACATTACTACGCAATTATTTATCCTAAAGTTCCTGTAAGCACTCGCCCGCAGCTACTGCACGCATGCTCTTCAATACTGGTTTCTGCAAACTACATGTTATGTTGAGGATATTTGTATAACAAACGTCTGGAGAGAATTGTTGAAAGGCCAGGGTCCTCTGCGTTTAGTCCAAGACCCACCAAGGGTAAGCTTTTAGATGGATTAAATGGCGCCATTTTTGAGAAGAAAAAAAACCCGATTGATTTTCTTCAGCCTTTGTGGACATCTCTCTGATCATGCCACAGTGGTTTCATGGAAATATATGAAATCGCTGCATGGCCAAAGTGGATAATGCGGACGTGCGGTTTCTACTTTCGTGGTCACTGATTTGACAGCTCCCAAACCCATATTAGATTTTTGGTCGTCTCGGCCACGTCTTATGTCGTGCCAATGTACTTAACATTCTGCAAATAAAATTTACAAAAATGTTTGATGCTTGTAAGCGTATAAGGGTTTATATGCAACAAAATGTGATGTGCAAGCTAGGCCAAGCTTTTAAAATCTACAGTATGTCGTACAAGCCCAATCTGTCAGTACGTCATGTAAACGTTTACTATATTGTCAGAATGGGACGAGACATTTCTTATTACTCTATAAAAATATAATGAGAAAAAAAGGGGTAGATATCTGAATCCATCACAGGGTTTGAAACCTAATGTTATCTATTACAGGGTTGCTACCGACAGGGAAAATCAGGGAAAGTCAGGGAAACGGCCAGTTGTCAGGGAAAGTCAGGGAAAATCGC
>JAQGBX010008718.1:0-10317 GCA_034698745.1 Megaphyllum sjaelandicum
AAGACTTTACAGATTTATGCCTCACCTTGTAGCTACACCCGGTGTACACTTTTTGGGTGAGTCGAATTCGCCATAAGGTCGAGCAAAATATTTAAAAAAATGCTGATCTCTTTGCGCCATTTTCTTGAAGAATAAACTTTATTTTTGCGCGCAATTCACCATATATGGTGCTGGCATCTCCACGTACAAGATGGCGTAAGATCTGAAATGTTATCGTTTGGCAATCCATAGATGGCGCTGGATTCTGAAGAATTACGATTGCCAAAAGGCAATTACCGCATGATTTTCTTTCTGAAATAAAGAAATCAATTTCGTTTTTGGTTGTTGTTTTTATTATTACATTTTGATCGCTGAAACATTTTCGCTTCATAATATAATCTGTAGTTCGCCATTATTAAAATCGATAGATAAATCGCGCCTTCCTCGACCTGAATTTGGAGGTATTTTTCATTTTGCCTCGAATTCTTCTTGAGCACACGATAGCCAGAAAAAGCAATTTCCAGAGTGAATTATGACGAAAATCAAATTGATTCTGCAGGGATGACGGAAGAAAATTCGAGTAATTGTCGAAAATCTACACTAAATTGAATCGTCGACTTCACCCTCGTGTTTCAGGCTTAATTCGGTCGACTTTTAGCGGCAAAACATCACTTTTTAAGCCAATTGCTAAACTAATAATTTTCGGCAGACAATGACGCTCTTCAATTAAACAGAAAAGAAATTTATACTTTTCAGAAGCGTTAAAACGTCTGGCAATAACGAGGCGCTCTAGTTTGAGAAACATCAAAAAACGAGACGTTTTATCGATAAATAAGACCAATATGGGGACTTTTTCGCAGTTTCTGTCTCGCAGATGAAAGCTATAGCCCTGAATTAAAACGCACTTATCGTTACCAGAGTTAAACTTGTTCTTATTTTATTAACGTACACAGATGGCGCTACCAGAATCTGTTAAAACCCGATTTCCCGCCACCCCCCATCTACGCGTGGAAAACCATACCGAAAATAATCATCAAACAAGCGTTTGGGTAAGAACACAACAAAACTTCTAGGAAAGCATGTTACTTTTTTTTACCATTAGCGCCATCCAGCGGGCAAACAATTGGTAATTTAAATGCATTACCAATACTTGCCCGCTGGTTGGCGCTGGTGGTAAAAAAAAGTAACATTCTTTCCTAGAAGTTTTGTTGTGTTCTTACCCTTTAGTAACTTTTCACACGAAGCACTCTACGATTTAAGAATTTAACTAATGAGAAAAAAAACGCAAAGCTTCATGACTTGAAAGGTTAATCCCGCGTGGCACGTAAGCGTTCATTGGTTCAATTTGGAATCCGCCCCCCTTCAAAAGCTATGTCGGCCTGATGGGGGAAAGAAAATCGGATTTTTTTTTTTTAATTTGCTACCTCCACCCCAAAAACGTCGTAAGAAACAGATTTTCGGATGTTAATATGAAATTCAAGAAAGTGGTCAAACCAATCAAAATTGTGTAGCTTGCCATAATAAATTACTTAAATGAGATATGCATTCGCTCGCTGCCCGCCAGGAGCTAAAACGGCGCTGCATGCATGATTTGCCTAGAGAGCCTATAGATTTGCCTCTCATTTTTGACCAATTTTTCATGGTTTAGTTCATCCGAGCCTAAACACAAGATCGGTTATACGTATTTAATTATACTTGGAAAAAAAGCCATTGAAAAAAGGAATGCTATTTACAACGGTTATTTTATCTCTCCTAAATCTAATATAAAAAATAACTTTTTTCGACGTTAACCCCCGAACGCGCTTTCACAAACACGGAAGAGAGAAAATGACGATTAAACGGAGTTTACGCTACGGAGAGACAAAGAGATAAAGAGATAGAAATACACTTTTGAAAAAACGAGAAATAGGCGAAGAAACGACCTGCAGTTTTCACTGACTTTTCAAAAAACGGGTCATGAAAACAACGGAATTAAAAGTAAAAAGTGAAAAAAAAAATTCACATTTTCGCTATACTTATTTTTTGTTTACTTAAATTTTTTTTCTTTGTATAATAATATCTTCCTCTTTCATCATCATCTTCCTCATGTTTTTATTTTTTTTTATTTTCCGGAAATCGGATGAAAATTCTTCGATCTAGCGCTATTTCACAAATCCCGAGATAATTCGTCCATCGTCACTTGACCGTCACCTGAAACGTATACATAGGCAGAGATTTAATTCACTTTCTCACCGCAGAGCGACACTCCGGGATGACATGATGCACCGGACGTCAAGGCCGAATCACACTACATATTGTGATTGGCTTTGCCATTGCGATTGCGATTGCGAGCAACTCTCGATTAATCAGAGAACGAGCAACAACGATTGCGGTTGGCGATTGTCTTTTAGCCGCCGGCTATTTTTCCAATCGTCAATCGCAATGGCAGCCAATCACAGGTCGAGACTCGCTCACGTGACGTTATTTTTGGCGGGAAAATCTCCTTTTTGGTGGCAACACGCCGTGCAACGTGCGCATGAGCCTGTTCTCAGTATTTGTTCTCTGTAATTAATTCATAATGCCTCCAAAAAAGGTGCCCTTGTTTACTTTGGACATTGAAAAAATGTTAATTCAGGAAGTGGAGAAGCGGCCCATTTTGTGGGACTGTTCATCCGATTGCAATTGCAATCGCATTGCAGTGTGATTGGACAATCGTCAATCCCAATCCCAATCACAACGGCAAATGCCAATCACAATATGTAGTGTGATTCGGCCTTAAGGTTTACAAGTGGCACCTTTTTGTGACCTTGTTGCCCTTAACCTACCAAAGATAGCGCTGCAATTTTGCAAGGGGCATAACCCAATGATCTAGTACTAACAAGGCAAACTATACATAGCTTTCACTTTCACAAGCAGACGACGCGTGCTGGCTCCGCCTAGATCAGACATGATGGGGTACTTCATAATTTTATTGTGGCAAAAATATGATTGCAAAACAGGATTAAAATGTCTACTTTCGGATAAAAAAATCTATTCACGGGTAAGTGATAGTATCTAATGGGGCATTTTCTTAGTTTTTTTAGAATGCCAGATCCACGATTCTCAGATTCAAGTACCCCACAACACGCCCACAATGCAAATCGAGCCACATCAGCCACGCCCATGAGCTGTGTGACGTCACTTGCAAGTTATCTACAGCTCATGCGTCAACTGAGCAACTTCCCGAGCCTTCAACCTCGAACATTTCTTACAAACTGCATTTACTGTAAAACAATATCAGTTCTATGGGTACAAGAAAAACGCAGCAGAACATGTTTTTAGGTCCTGGACGTTCTCTTAAACGTTCACAATTTAAAAAAATTACTTTTCTTTATATGCGCTGATTCCTGAACACGTTGAAACACGTTAAATCCTGAAAAAAGGTTTTGGACATTTCAATACAATGTGACGTACTGCAAGAAAACATGACAAAGTTATGAAAGAATGTTGGAACACATCCTTGGCAACATACAGTATGTGTCACAACGTATGGCAAGTCGAACACGCATATAGGCCTACAGTAACCACAAAAAAGATCGAACACATTCTCAGAAGCAAAATTAAATACAAAATTTCGAAATTGAAACATTAATTACATCTCCTCCAATAATTGCCCAAATCGAGTCAAGAATCGTTTTTCATGTCAGATCGAAAACAAAAAAAAACTTCTTTTGATTAATTTTACTTAAAACATACATGTAATTTATAGAATTGTTTAAAAAGTGTCATCCCCATCAATGAAAGCCTTCTAAAAATTTACCCTTTGGAAGCTCACCAATAGCTTTGTCAACTTTAAAATGAGAAAGCATTAAATAAGACGTTTTCCGAAAATTCAGGGCCATCTATGAGATAAATATGCTCCAAGATACCAAACCTAGCATCAATGAAAGCCTTCTAAAAATCTACCCTTTGAAAGCTCACCAATAGCTTTGTCAACTTCTAGAGATATGAAATGAGGCGATATGCAATAGAAACTCAGTTCGCGATCCCAGCGCCATCTATGATGCTTCACGTGTAACCGATATTACCAAAATGGCAACAGATGATCATGTATCAAAGGGTCCACAACTCAATTACGTTCCACAGGATACTAAACTGGCGTCTAGACATGCAATGTTGCGATGTGCAGGCAACGGAAACCCAGTTTATGATTCCAGCGCCATCTATGATGCGTTTCGCGCCACCGCTTCCTCCCCACATGACAACAGGAGATGCAGCAAAGGTTGCATGACTCAAAAATGACAAAATCTCCTCCGCATCAACCTACGCAGGAAAAACAAAATTGCGGAGAGTCTGAGTGACAAGCAAGAGGATGGGTTCGAAACCCACCACCAGGGTGCGAAGCGAATAGAAGATGGATCGGACCAGCGATTCCTTCCGGTCGGCTACACCTCAACAGCAACAACTGCTGCTCCCCACCAGGGATCGCCTGCAAGATCACACGTGGTGCATCCTCGACAATAGGATGAACACAGCGCCACAATGGACGCGGGGGTTCCCCCCTCGATCCGGGCGACGGGAAGGGGGCGCCACCCGCCAAGGCCGGTCAAGCGGAGAATTGAGCGACACCTAGCCTCGGAGCGGCGCACCGAACAGGAAGCTGGAATTTGCCTTTCGGAATCACCGAACCGTGGCCGAATTAGCTAAGTGAAACCGGCTTGCAGCTTCTGGGTGGCCTGAGTGACCCTCGAGGCTTCCGTACTGAGGCCAAGAAGCCTGCTTGGATGACTGCGGAGAAGCCCGCGGAGGGCGCTGCTGAGGGCCGATGGGGGCGGAAGCAAGTCAGCAAACCAAAATGCTGCAAATGTTTCCCATTCAATACAAATGCTTTACCATCCAATGAATTCAAACAATGCACAAACAAATATGCACGGTGGAGCTAGTGTCGATTATCCGGGGAATCGAGTTCGTTTTCCGGATAATCCAGAATTACTTTGATGTCAAAATGACATCAAACAATTTAATGCGCGCAAGCTTTCGTAAAGTTAGGTAGCGTAAACGTTAAAAAACAAAATTGTGAATTTTTTTTTAATCTAAACATCATCGAATTTAGAAAAAACTTACTTTTGATTTGGTCAAACTGTATAGTTTTTGGAAGAAAATTGTCACTTTGAGAAAAAAAAAATGCTCAAATTTCCTTATGGCGAACTTATTTGATGGAGCAAATATGCTATGTTTTGTGGAAAAATCTTTCATTATTAGGACAATTACGCTATTGTAAACCAAAACATGATCATTAGACAATTGAGTATAAATCTGGAATATATTCTACTGCTCAAGTTACATGCCGTTAATGTACTTCATTGTATCGTCACAACGATTTTATGAAAAATGCATTAAATTTTGTAAAAAAAAATATACTTTTTATATGTTGATAAAATATGTTTTTTCGCAGATGTTAATATACTGATATTAAAATGCTATTTTTTATTTATATGTTAATAAACAGCTGAGTATCTGGTAAATATTTGCAAAGGCTGGTTATGTCATGTTTTAAAAGTTATTTGCATCATACTGTATATTTCATCGTGCCTTTTTTACATATGTCCATAAACAAGAAACACAATTTTCTTAGAAATCATGCTAAATACACAGGTTTTAGTCGTTTCCGTTATGTTGGCCTGTGATGTAGGAATTTATTTTGTAGATACATGTACTTGTTTTAAACATCTCTGGCACTTGCTTTCATGCTTGTTTTCATGTTCTTAAATAGACATTCTCCACATGTCTTAAAAAAGTATTTTTTACAAAAAAAAATAAACACGTGATTTCTACATGTGTCAGAATGCACGTGACATCAGCAAGTATGTATGTTTTCCCTATATCTATATATATATAAAATAGAAAACGACGCCATTTTGTTTTTGAGGCCAGCCAATCCTGTTGAGTTTGCTTGTTTAGCTTTGCAAGTCCGTACCATTGGCCGTTCGTGACACCCCCCCCCCAGGAGCGCGAACTCTGTGGGGAATAACAAGGCCATAAATCTTCTCTAATTTGCCTCGGACCATAAAACTGTCAAACCGGTTTCCCGTCCCCCATCCGGGATGCGTCCAGGTCATATTGCGCCATCTTTTGGCGATAAAGGAAAGCTAAATCTAACTCCTGATCGCACAAAAGGGGTTAGAAAATCAAACAACAATTTTTACCCGGGAAAGGCCGGGTATTACCGCTAGTACTGGAATAAATACGAGCAATAGGCTACATGTATTTCATACATTCAGCACACGAGTCAAGAACTGTATACATTTTGCACAATTCAGGTAAGCATGACCAAAACATGTAAAACCAAATGCAGTTGTTGATAATTATCATTGAAAAGAAATGCATTTGAATATAAATTTACATGCAATGTATTGGAACACCTGTAATGCATTTCAAAATACACTATTCATTATAATGTACAAGTTGTACATTTAAAAGCATTCTCAAAATGTATTCCTGTCACTGCATTCTCATAGATGCATTTGCAAATTTAATTCTCGACATATTGTAGCCTATACTCTCGACAAGACATTCCAAAATGTAATTTATAAAATGCATTTGAATCACGCAAAATGTATTTTGAAGTGCATTTCACGTATTTTGATCTATTTTCAAATGCATCTGCTGCACCCCATGCACCCCTTTTTTCCCAATCGATGCAATCCATCCTCCGCCACAGTTGCTCAACTCCCGCGCTAGATGGCGCTGACTAGCTCCAATTTTTATTTATTTTCGTTGAGAGATGCCAGAAAAGTGTTGGCATACGCTCCTCACGCTTCGTTGCCCCGTAGATGTCGCCCTCGACGAGTGTCCATCATTGTCAAAGATCCCCCCAAAACAGGACTGGATCAAAAGGGATGCCCCATTGTGTGGGTGCATAAATTGGCCGAAGGGGGCCCATTGTGCCCCAGGTGTCAGCTATGACAGCTCCTGTCCTAACCAATCAAAGACCCTTTTCACTGGCGACGTCATCTTCTTTGGCATCTACCCTTCGCGATTATTTAAATGCAATCTCTCTTTCCCCTAATTTTTTTCTTCTTTTTTAGCGGCCATATTGGCCCAGATCTTTTTTGGAGTTGAAACCCCGGCCCAGGACAGACAGATAGATCTCTTCGCGGATAGGCTGCAGCTGGATGGATGTTCTCGTGATGTTCGAGGGGGTGGTCCAGATTACCCTTGGCTGACCCTTCACCTCCCCCCTCCCCCTCTAACATGGGACAGTTGTAATTTGGGTCAAAAATGCCTTATTCGTTATCACGTGACTCATGCGAATTGGAACTAAGGAGATTTAATAAAAATTCGAGCATGCATAAAATTTCATGGTGTCATGTAACCAAATCTAAATTTTTTAATGGAATCTACATGAACATATTTAACATGTATCTCTCACTGTCTTGTATTTTTCATGTCCTATACATTATTTTCAATTTAGAAGTTTTTCAAAATGGCTAAAACAGTATTTTTTTTCCAACATCTCACTCCAGCTTCAGAAGTGACAACTCAAAAATCTTCAATTTTGGTTTAAAACGTTAGAAAAGCAAGCAAAATGAGCCCCGTATTCAATAAAAACTACACACCTTAACCTTTATTAGTTTCGGCTAGATGACAGCAATGTCATTTTACAAACGGATTTAACTACGTTTTTATAACGTATTTCAGTGAAATCCGTTTAGTTCGATCACGCTTAATCCGATCAGTAATTTTATTCGATCAAAACTTTCAGAACGGATTTTTCCTATGCTCCCCTAAGTTAAAAAGCCGCTTAATTAGATCATCTAATCGCTTAATAAGATCAAATTGCCACATGTCTTTTTCATAACGCAAACAGGCGGCACAATTTTAAGCAGATGTACTCAGATGGATTTTCTGCGTTATTTAGAAAATGAAATTTTAGCCGTTGCCGCTGGTAGGCATCATCATGAAAACACTACTTAGAACTTTAAAAAAAAATCATTTTAAACATATATGTATGTTGATATTTATAAACGATTAAATATATGTATTTTTAAAACAGAGCAAATTATTTTGATAAGGTCAATGTTTAGTGTGTTTTTTTTGACACAAATGACATCATTAGAATTTAAACAATGATGTCATCATCACAATTTCAACGAATAATGTCCGGTAACCATTTCGAATTTCATGCATGACGTCATATTCTAAATTTTAAACTGAAATTAAATGAATGACGTCATAATCTGAATTTTAATCGTCACAATTTGAATCATCGTCACACATTTTAATTCATAACGTCACCTTCTGAATTTCAAATAGTGAATAGTGATGTCACCGTCTGGTTTGTAATAGATCACGTCATTGTATGGATTGCAATGCATGACGTCATCATCTGAATATATTAACGAATAACACCTTCATCAGAATTTCAACGTATATGGCGCCTTCATCGGAATTTTAACGAATAACGCTCGGTAACCATTTGGAATTTTATGCATGATGCCATACAATCTGAATTTAAATAAATGATATCAGCATCTGAAATTAAATGAATGATTTCATAATCTGAATTTTAATCATCATAATTTGGATCATGGCCCACATTTTAGTTAATGACGGCAACGCCTGCATTTTAATTAGTGACGTTACTATCTGGATTGTGATGGATGACGTCTATAGGTTCTAATGAATGACGTCTAAAGGTTCTAATGAATGACGTCATCAACAAGATTCTAACTAATGACGTCATCAACTAGATTCTGACGAATGACGTCATCAACTAGATTCTAACGAATGACGTCATCATTTTAACAGTAATGCATATATTGTCATCTTTAGAATTTCAACGAACAGCATCAGAATTTTAACGAGTAACGTAACCATTTGTAATTTCATGCGTGATGTCCTAATCTAGGCATCTGAAATTAAACGAATGACGTCCGCATCTGAAATTAAATCAATGTCGTCGTAATCTCAATTTTAATCATCATTCACAGTTTAATTAATGACGTCACCGTCTGCATCTCAATTAGTGACGTTACACTATCTGGCTGGATTGCGATGGATCACGTCTTTATCTAGATTCTAATGAATGACGTCATCAACTAGATTCTAACGAATGACGTCATTAATTTAACAGTAATGCATATTGTCATCATTAGAATTTCAACGAACAGCATCAGAATTTTAACGAGTACATGTAACGTAACCATTTGTAATTTCAGGCGTGATGTCATAATCTAGGCATCTGAAAGTAAACGAATGACGTCAGCATCTGAAATTAAATCAATGTCGTCATAATCTAAATTTTAACCATCTTTCCCATTTTAATTAATGACGTCACCGCCTGCATCTCAATTAGTGACGTTATACCATCTGGATTGCGATGGATCACGTCTTTATCTAAATTCTAACGAATGACGTCATCATCTTAATTGCAATGCATACAGTTCGACGTCACAACTTGCATCATCTCAAAAAATTTTAAAATGTTGAAATTGTCAACTTTATGTCACTGCAGATCCCGACTTATACGCGTCATAAAGTCTCAAAAACCACCGCAACGTCGACTTCGTACATCTTCCTCAATCCTCATGCACCATTCCCATTCCTGGAGCCATCAATTTTCTCAATTTTCCAGAGGTACGTAATCGGCAGTGGGAAAAGACACCACCATCTCCCCGGAATGCGAGGGGTGATGGGGGTGTGGGGTGGGGGCCCTCGGAAGAGCCAACAGATGCTAATATTTGGCATTCATTTCCAGCAAAAGAGCTACGAGGCTGGTGTAATTTGCCATAAAAAAATGCGCGAAGAGCAAGCATGAGTAACGTGAGAGACAAAAACTGCGAGATGGAGAAAAGAAGCTGACGCTTGTCGAAGAGGATGTTCATCTTCCAAGAATGTCGACAAAATAGATATTATTACATCGGAAGTGCGTTGCGTCGAGAGCCGGCCTTTTTTATGGTCTATTTAATGCGCGTAATCGACAGCAATTAACCCCCGAGAGTTATTGCAACGTGCAGGAAGACAGGCAGCGCCCATAAAACCCAATATGCAACGAGAACGAGAATGTGCGAGACGTTAGCGAGTATAGAAGAAGCGCCTTCTATTGAGCAATATATTCGGGGCATTCCTATACAGCCTCGCAGCCTCATTCGTCTCGAAGAGCGTGCAATATTAAAGCATTTTATGGCCAAATGGAAAACGTTCTTCTCCAGTAGAAGAAGAAGCTGTTGATGGCTGGGCACGTGACGTCATCCGCCAGGTCAAGTTTCTCGGGCGGCTTGGAGTTCACGGTGGCGTACAGTTGACACAAAAAGTAAGTGCACAGTAAGAAAATTGCTGTTTTCGGAAAAAATAAATGGTGTAGATGTTTAAAACTAC
>JAQGBX010008719.1:0-10317 GCA_034698745.1 Megaphyllum sjaelandicum
CACCCACTCAAGTCTAGTTTCTCACCCGTGACAAATAAGAAAAACGAGTTCAATAACACGATTGTTGATGTTGAACACCGCAAAGCCGGATTCTTTCACATAATTTAGCGCAAATTTTGCGACTAGGCCATCCGTCCATTGCTTTTTCCCTCAATGAAATCCAGCAGCTTTGGTATTTCCCTCGCAAATATTGCGTCCATCATTAAAAACCCTGAAGCAGATAACAATATCGCAATTAACCTTCGTGGAAATTGAGGAGGAAATTATATTGAGGACAAGCCGAAGTGTTTTCCAATTTCCTTCGCTGCAGCCATGGCTGGTGTTGTTTTTTTCGTTATTTTTTTGCAGCACAATGCGAAGGTTTCTGAAACTTCATTGGTTTTTGCCAAAAGCAGCCATATAACCCTCGCAATTTTCTGCCTTGTTTTTCAATCTTGACCACTGGTTGAATTGCATTTTTGCAATGTTTGTAAACAACTCTTGGGCTGCAATCACACGACTCCAGCCATTTTCTTGCGAATGTTATGAGGCCGTTTCCGCTAGCCAGAAATTACGAAAGTTAATTGTGCTGTTCTATCTCAATGACGATTGCTATCAACTTAATTGCTCCTAAAACTGCTAATCAGACCTGGGGACTTGTACATGTACTCGTATTTTTAATTATCTGAGGTACGAATTAGCCAGATCGACTTTCGTTTTCCTGTTTTGTTCCGAGCTGGTGAGCTGCACCAGGGTTTAACTTCCAACTTGTTAAAATATAATTAGTATGGTAGGATTTCATATGCATCTCAAAAACTTACTGCTGTGAGACTTGTCTCATAAAAAAGAAACTCATTAATAAAGGGTCTCATAAGTCTGA
Source organism: Megaphyllum sjaelandicum (assembly GCA_034698745.1). Lineage (NCBI taxonomy): Eukaryota > Metazoa > Arthropoda > Diplopoda > Julida > Julidae > Megaphyllum > Megaphyllum sjaelandicum. The sequence continues at coordinate 860 of JAQGBX010008719.1, forward strand.
TCTGTGTCTCGCAGTGAAGGAAGCCATTAATAATCGAGTTTCCATATGTGTCTCAGAAAAGAAACTCATTAATAATGGGTCTTAAGTTATATACACGTTTGTGTCTTACAAGTCTGATCTGTGTCTCATAGAGAAAACCCTCATTAATAATGAGTCTCATATGTGCCTCACAAGTCTGCAGTGATCTGTGTCTCCTAGAAAAGAAACTCATTAATAATGCCTCTTATACTGTATATTTGTCTTACAAGTCGGTTCTGTTTCTTAAAGTGGAAAAACCCATTAATAATGGGTCTCATATGTGTCTCACCAGTCTGGTCTGTGTCTCAAAGTGAAAAAAAACAACATTAATAATGGGTCTCATAGGTGTCATCTGTGTCTCATAGAGAAAAATCCCTTAATAATTGGAAAAACCCATTAATAATGCGCATCATATGTGTCTCACAAGTCTGATCTCTATCTCATAGATGGAACAAATCCATTAATAATGGGTCTCATATGTTCGTCTTACAAGTCTGCAGTGATCTGTATCCCGTAGAAAAGAAACTCATGGGACACATAGTCTCATGTATGTCTCACATGTCTCATTGTCTATATGAGTCTTTGGATATGGGATCTCATCAAAACCCATCACTTGCCTTATACGAACTTTAATGGGTTTCATTAATCTTATTGGATATTCGTATGAGACTGTATGTGAATTACCACTAGGAAAACAAGAAAGTTTCAAAGTTTTCATGGGTTCCCAAATGGAAATTTCCATTGAGAGGGAATAGGGCCATGGATCGTTTCCCAAAAAAATCGAAATCACCAAATGGAAAAATTCTGTGAAAAATGCCACCAGGTGTTGAAAATTGAGTCTCCCATTACCAAATTTTTTATGATGTTTTTTGGCCCCGAGATATTTGCGAAAATTCCGTATTCTTACTTATCTTTCGTCGTATCTTCTTGAAGACTTTTTATTCCAAAATGCGAAATGGTTTAAGAAGTGAGACTCGTTCGTTCACTGTAGACTGTAGTCGACATTCATTTGAATTGGTTAAAAAATCACTGGAAAAGCGCACCGTTTTGGAACAAATTAGCGTAATTTTATAATCATCAATCTTAAGCTATATGATTGAGGAAACTTAGAGGAACTTCTCGTTGATATTTTAGACCACTTGTTTCTGGAAACATAGATATGTGTTCCTAAGCTACATGTACGTCCACACTGGAGAAAACATAGAAACTTTCTGTTGCTAGTTTTGCCAGTTATTTCTGGAAACATTAACTTATGTAAAGAATTTAGATAAAAAAAGTTATGTAAACAATTTATGGAATAAAATTATGTGAAATAACTATATGGAAACAAGTGAAGGTTGATCGAAGCCAACTTCACAATCTCTCTCCAACCATCTCTTAACTTATAAATTTATATTCCAGAAAGATAAAATTATGTGATTTACATAAGTTTTTTTAAAAAAAAAAGTGGCAAAAAGTAGCAAAAAGAAGTTTCTGGACGTGGAACTTCAGGCTTCAATGGACTTGGCTTCAGTCTTCAGATCATTGGCTGCAAGTGTGGGTCTTGAAAATTAGCGAACTATGAAAACTTTGTAATTTTTAGCGTTTGATAAGTACAAAGTCATGCTAGAAATTATGCTATTACAAGTTATAATTAAAAAGTTATGCTAGAAATTACAATAGCAACTTATGATAATCCCAATTTGGAAACTGCTGATCTAGATGTTCATGTACCTCATGTATATGAACGGATGAAATTTAAACTTTCATAAGCGTAAGAAACCGTATGTGGATGAATCATAAACCACAAGAGGAAAATAGATCATGTAGTTATCTTTCCTCAAATCGAAAATGTGTTCCTGTAATTTTAACATTGCTTGTATTGACTACTTAGTCATAAGTGGTAACATTGACTACTTAGTCATAACTTACAAATTATCCGAGTATTGCCTCGATTACATCAACATTGATTTTAAAAAGTTTCCTAGATACAACTTTTCTGAAATTGTGATCACGACTTTTTAAATTTTCCATCTTTGTCATGTTACATCCAGTGCGTTACATCCTCATGTCACATCCGCTTGGATGACCGAACACGTTCGCCCCTGGGTGCTGACGACCCGCAACTAGCTATAGTTAAGTGACGTATGAAACGTTGACCCAAAAGGTAACGACCAATAGAGCCTGACCATACGAAATTGGAATCTTTGGAGGAAATGTCAGGTCAACTTTGGCAACAATGTGATCTATGATTTATCAAATGTTCCTTCCTCATCCCAGTATTTGAAAAGTGTTCTTGGCCAACTTTCCGAAAACTTTATTGCAAGCTTTTCTATCTGGAAAAAACATGAAGAAATATCATACTGTATAACATAATACTTACATGTACATAGATTTATATTAATTAGATCGAATTGCACACTTTTTCTTGTATAAATGTTGTGACATTTCCTGCGATTTATGACTCAGGTATATAAGCAGTGTTTTTTTGTGGTAAAGTCAAGTTTGGTGTTGAGGCACGTACACGAAATGTTTCTCGAACTTTTATGGGGCAATTTTGAAAAGCCCAATTTCCCCATTAGCCTGTTTTTAATCTAAGTTTTAAAAAAGTTATTTATTATTCTGTATCTCGTAGTTTTCCTGTGTGGTAACATCAAATTAAGTTGTAATTAGTTTTGATGCTGAGGGGGTGGCTACCTAAAGGCAATTTAGTAGCTCGTAAAAATATCTGTAAAATGCACCTTGCAGCTCCGCTATTAATCTTGCTTTTAATTCTACACTGTAAGTTCTAAAACAACAAATAGTCATTTATTTTTTATAGTCTGGTTTTCTTGTGCGGTAACAGCTCATTTACTTGTAGATAGTTTGTTGATGAGGGGGGTGGACAACTGTAATCAGTCTTAAACTTCAAAAAAAATTAATTGTAGTTTGACTGGGTTTTAATTACACGTGAGCATGTGATTCATGCACAGTAGATCATGTTTTTGGAAAGTATATTGTTGCATTTCAATGACTTGATAAGTTTCGGTCATTACTTTGCATCTACACTATGCATTGATTTTTATTGCTCATTTACAAAGTTATTAAAACTGTATAAACGATTGCATTATGGGCGTGATTATCCCTGTACTAAATTCTGACGTCAAATGAACTATGTTTGCCGGCATATATTTGCTGTTAAAATGATAAAAAACGAGTTATTTCATCATTCATTCGATTTAAAACAAGTTCGAAAAAAAATGTGTGTTTTTCCTAAAAGCTTCCTGCAAGGAAAAGCTCTGTTGCTAAATTCCGTTAAATATCTAGTAAGTGCCTAAGCATGTTTTTAGACGCTTAAAATGCATTTCTCATCATTTTTAAATGGAATTTTTATCTGGTGAATAATGCCGTTTATAACCAGGTCTATAGAAAATAAATGCTTTAAACTACCTTTTTTAAGAGTGAGCTTTTAGCAACGCGCTTGTTTTATGTTTTTGCAATTCAACATATTTTAGTGTTGAATTTCGTTTCTGAAGTACTTTCATAATGGTTGTCGCTGTTTATAAGTTAGTTTTTATTGATGTTGTTATTATTATTATGCAGCCACTTTTAAGATTGTAAAATGTAAAGGTAATGATTTCATTTGATATCACGACAGGTAATTCATTGATTTACATACGGTGTACATGTGCAATGTATGTGGGGTCAACATTTTTTCTACAAATGTTAGATACGAACTATGCATGCAAGAAACGTGCTTCTTTTCCATAGTTAATTCGATTTCACGCATATTTGAAAGAAATGAAAATCAGTTCTAAATAGAAGCTATTCTATATATTTACTCTCATAAACTTCCGATTTGTTCTTTTTTCTAAAAACGATCTTCTAAATACTAAAATTTAATTTTTTTTTCGACAAATCCAGCCCCCAAAAATTGAACAATTTTTTTAATTTTGTTCCACATTTTTGGACAAATTTTAGACACGAACTGTGCAAGCAAGAAACCGGCTTTTATTTCATAGTTTCTGCATGGACAAAATGAAAATCAGTTCTAAGTACAATCTATTCTATATTTCTACTTTAATAAACTTAGGAATCGTTTTTTTTTTTGTTTCTAAAAACTATACGTTGTACCTTCCAAATGCTGCAATTATTTAATTTTCTTCGGCAAAATTAAACCAACCCCCAAAGATTTAACCATTTTTTAGTTTTGTTTAACTTAACAATGTTTTGTATGTTTCCGCAAAGCATGATATTAGAAGAGAACCTCACAAACTTAAAATTTGTCTACTGTGGACACCTAACCGTTGTCAAGTCTGAACAAGTATCCTGTTTTCGTGTTGCTCAAAACATATAGTCTGAACTATTAGAATTTTGTTTTCTGAAACAAGTTTCCCAGTTTCTACTGCATAGATCGATACTTTAGCAAAATTAACAATTTTATCATACTAGCAACATGCTTCATACTTAGTGACATTGTTTCGAAAAGTGTATCCATTAACACTTAAGTTATGGAAATGGGTCATGCTTTATAGTCGAGAATTCGTGTATAAATCACACACATAATTTGCACTCATTTTGATGTCCTTAACATGCTTACTTCAGTTGCATATATTTCAACTCACGCCAAGACCTGCTCACCTATTTCACTTCTGTATGACATCCCATAAGAGTTATGCGACAGTTTTAACACAGATTTTTAGGTCATTGTGCAATGAGTGTATATGCAAGTCACTGTTTTTGTTGTGTTTTTCCAATAGTATACTACCATTTTAGGCAGTAAAATAATTCGCCCTCTTTTTTAAGAGATGTTATTCCTGTTGCGAATGTTAATTGCAGGAACTGACCAATATCTCGGAAAAGTTTGTAGTTTTTTAGCAATTTTTGGTCATGGCAATAACGGCTTTCGCTTTTAATTAAAATTGACTATTTCAGAAATGCCTGACAGTATTTATGGACAGCTCCTATAACAGCATTTGCGCAATTTTATTTTCCTTTATTGACTTCCTAAAATGAAAATCAACAATATGACATCCACAGCTATATATAGCTGATTTTGTCGTTGATTTTGCCAGCTCATATCCAGAAAACCAGAGGATTTCCTTGTCAGATGTTGTCTTTCTATGTTACTCATAGACACTTGCTACTTGTGTCTCACAATCCTGAAAAGTTTATTATGTTGAAAATAACGTCATTTTAAATGTGGAAGTTTTGTTATAGTGTTTTAGGCTACATGGTCGATTGTTGAATTTTCAGGAACTTGATAAGACTGCTTTAAATTGTTAAAAAAATTGTCAATCCTGAAAAATATCCCAATTTTCACTTCAAAAATCCCCTTAAATTGGTCCGATTTCTTTAAAATGTTTCAAAAGTACTAGTTTTCCATAATTCAGTTTTGTTATAAAAAATACATTTGTACCTTCAATATTTGTACCAAATAATACAAGCGAACATTTTTTTCGGTGTCCTAATCTATATGTATTTTAAATGCATTGCAAATGCATTTCTGTTCCATGTGGGATTTTGAAAAAGTCAGGGAACTTAAAACTTATTTTTGTTATCGCAATCCAAAATGTTTGCTTCTGTGTGGTTAGTTCAGAGTGTATTTGCAAACGTTTTTTAAAAAAAATGTCAGTACAAATTTTCAATACGTTCAACATTTTCCAAATTCAAAATTCCAAAAAAAGTCCATGCTAATTTTCCAAAATTTTCCCTTACTTTAATTTTTAAAATACACGTATTTCAAAATTGACATTAGAACATTTTACAAAAATACATGCAAAACACGATTTACAAAATCGTAGATAAAATCAGCATATGTCAATTTTGTCGCTAGCTGATCAGGGAAATTTGTTTAAAAACCTGGTAAAGTCAGGGAAGTTGAATATGAATTATGTGCATGGGAGATTCTGTTTAAAATTCCTGTGATTTATTTTTCATTGAAGATTTATGAACGTAAAATGTATGAATGTAAAATTCGCATTTCCTAATTATTTACCTTCGTTATCTACAGGCAAACATTGTTATTGGAAACATTTGATGTTACGCCTAAAACTATCACGAAAACTTAATTCCATTGGACATCGGATCCCTGATGGACCCTCTGTACCAAGAAACGTAAACAATTTTTTTTCCACCTTAAAATTCACTTCAGATAAAACATTTCCACTTTCTAAACTTCATTCATTGGGTTTTATCTCTGTCTTGGCTCTTGAACATTGGATTTCTTGCCAGGGCGGGTATTGACTTTATAACCACATTTTTCCACTCAGCTGCGCGCTAATTTACTGGAACGTCCAAACTGCTGGACAGAAGAGCCGCACATTTGAAAATCAAAACAGAGGAACAACCCCGATGCAATCAGTGCACATTTTTCATAAACATTGTATTTGATTCATAGTCCACATGGCTTCATTGCTGAGCCAACAACCCCTGCCGCACCACGGAGTGTCCATCGCACGCGGAACCTGCTTTTTCTGGGGGTCCCTGCAATCTGCATTCGAAATTTCCGAGGTCCCCAACCTTGCTCTTGAAATTGGTGGACATCAATAATGGCAGGCCACTGAGGCCAGGGGTACGTGCCTCGCGTCACGTACACGACGCCCCGTTCTGAATTACCAATGATGCTCTGGTAGGCTGCAGGGCTGCAACTTCTTGCACTCACTCTCTCCAGAATCTCCCAAGATCCTAATCCTGATTTCGTGTTGTTGCTTTTTTTTTTTTTTTTTTTTCCTCTTGAACGATACGATTCCTGGGGCGAGGAACACGCTTCTGCCAACTATCTGATTTCGGCCATCGTAAATTGTTAATAAGACTGATGCGACACCTTTTAAGCTTTTGTTTGTCTGAGCTGAGGGCGATCTCCTGGTCAGATTCTCGAAACGAGCCAATCTGGTTTCCCGAAACTTTTCGGTTCGGAATAAGGATCGTAAGGGTTGTCGACCGATCGTCCACTCTCCCAAGTTTCTTTACCCTGAGACGTGAACTTTGGGAGGGTAGCCCCGCGATGGTAAACATGCAAGAGGTTACAAGATGGTTAATTGAGGAATTTTTGAAAGTGGCGTGAGCCATTCTTATTGAAAACGTTATACATCAGGGTTCCCCCAGACCTGGAAAACCTCGAAAAGTCAGGGAACTTGGAAATGACCTGGAAAAGTCTGGGAAGAATGGTTTATTTTGAAAAAGTCAAGGAAATTCAACGCAGTCATGGCGATCCATATTTAATACTTCTACAAGGTTTTTTATAACCTTGTAGAAGTTTATAAACTAACTTTCTTGTCGAACGATTTTGTACTATAATTACTAATTATCTATTGTAAATTATGTTTAAAAACGTCTTAAGAGCTGAGTCTCTTCGAACGAATAAATCTATCTACTTCTATACAAGGTTAATTTAGCTCAGATCCCATTTTCCGTGTAGAAATTTGCAAAAATTTTCCACATTTTCGAAGTATAGATTTGCAAAAATTTTCCACGTTTTCCATGTACAAATTTACACAGTTGTACACGTTTTCCGAGTATTGATTTGCGAAATTTTACACGTTTTCCGAGTACAAATTTGCAAAATTTGCAACGTTTTCCAAGTACAAATTTGTACAATTTTCCACGTTTTCGAGTACTAATAAGCAAAATTGTCTACGTTTTCCATGTACAAATTTTCAAAATTCTCTAGGTTTTCCAAGTACAAATTTTCCACATATTCCGAGGACAAAATTGTAAATTTTCCAACTTTTTATGAGAACATGTTTTTTACATTTTCCGTTACAAAATTTTCCCATTTTAAAAATTTGTTACTCAAATTTTTAAAAAAAAAATTTAAAAATTCTATGTTAATTTTCAAAATTGTCGTTAGTAAATTTAAAACATATTTTCCGGTGTCATTTTTGAAAAATATGTCAACTTTTCACGTTGTATTTTTTTAAAACCTGAAAAAGTCAGGGAAAAGTCAGGGAAGTTGAAAAGGAAATTTCTGGGGGAACCCTGTACATGTATGTCCACAGATGGGCATTTGTTAGTCGATTGATCAATCAAGACTAACGACTTTTCATTCATTTATTGGTCAAGACTAACGATTGTATTACCAGTGTCAGTCAAGACTAACGAATAATTTGGTTAGTCATTAGTCATGACTCTTCGGATTGATGATTGTTTAGTCGTATTCTACACTAATTCGACTAATATCCGTTAGTCATTAGTCGTATATACGACGACTAACTGTTTAACTTCGTATCGCTGTATGGAACTTGGAAACTATTTAAGCAGTTTTCGACAATTTTAGAAATTTTTCTTCAATTTTTCTAATTATCGACAATTTTGTTAATATTCGAAAATACTGCAAATTTGCACAATTTGGCAATTGTCGAAAAATCTTCCTAACCGTCGAAAATTCGCAAAATTGTCGAAAATTTGCCATACTGTCAAAAAATTCCCCAGTTGGTCGAAAAATTCGTCAAATTGTCGAAAATTTCCCTCCCTAAATTGTCGAAAATTCGAAAAATTATCTAAAAATTCGCACAAATTGTTGGAAATTTGCAATATTGTCGACAAATTTGCCAAACTGTCGAAAATTCGTAACAATACGACCTTGCTCCGGGGGTATTTTGTCATCAATTGTCAAAATTTTATTCGGCTAATACTTTATTCTGATCCAGCGAATAATTAAATGCTACAAAATGATTGACGATTAACGACTAAATGAGTCATTTTAATTTAAGAATGATTGTTTTAATCGGCAATTTTGCCATGATTGAAAATTTATTCGACTAATGCCCAACACTGATGCACATGTACATAAGTATGTGGCCTAATTGCCTGTCATGTATGGGCTGTTTACCAAAACTTCGACATGTATGCCCATCAGCTGAGGCCCATACATGGAGCCATACAAGGATATATATTATGGCAGTATGTCCAATTTTTGGTAGGACCCTTTGGCCATATATCACACATTTTTCATACGGGTTTGGAAGTACGAGTATGACGTCAACGATCGAGGTGGCGCTTAATTGGGAGAATTTACCAAGGCCGAGTAAACTTGGTCACTACACAGCCTGCATGATAAATAAGCAAAATGGTCAATGTAGCAGTTTTGTGCGTTACCCAAATTAAAATTTGAAAATAAATGCAATTGCGATGTATTTTCAAATTTAGGCTTGTAGCAAAATGCATTTTAACCTTGGAACACCCAAGAGATTTTTCAAACTTGGATAACCAACATGGGTCTGAACAGACCCGAATTTGTAAAATATGCTTAATTTTTACGAAGTACAAAATATAATGAAGTACAAGTAAAACTGACTATTGTGTTTTTGAAACATTTTAATTTTTATCAAGCATCAAAATGGTGCATGAAACACCAAGATGGGTCTTCAGATACCCCTAATATTGCAAACTTTAAGATTCGCTGTTAGACCCCAAGTTTTCACATTTTTGACGACTAATTTTCGCATTTCTTTTGGAAGTTCATTGCAAGTAATTTTCAT
>JAQGBX010008720.1:0-10317 GCA_034698745.1 Megaphyllum sjaelandicum
GGTGCTGTGACTTATGCTAATTTAAGATATGTAACCCCCCCCCCTCCCCCTGGCTTCAATGTCGTAAATTCAGTTAGTGAAATTCATAATTTCTGTTCTAACACCACTGGAATTCTCACTGATCTTATTTGGTGAATTCATTAATAAAAAATTATAGTGCGATTAATTCAGAAAAAGAAAAGGTTATTCCCAAAAATATTCATTGTTTATTCTGAATCATTTAGAAAATAAAATTCGTTTTGAAATTTATTATTTAGAAAATCGAGTGTTAAAATTATATTTTGAAAGGAAATAAATTACACTTTTTTTATGAAAATATATTTTGCTTACAAGTTGTACCAAAATATCGAAAGTTCTGCACAGCCCTATATTTATCAAAATTATGTCAACGAACAAGCAAAATTTAAAGGAATATACATGTATATTACAAGTGCAGATGTTAACATGTTGATATTTCTCAAAATGGTGTCCATAAACTATCTTCAATTCATAACAGAAATGTTTGGTTTTAAAAGTATTGATTGTGCTTATTCGACCACCGAGCTTACCTGCATATTTCATGATATTAAGTTCAAACACTATATAATGGTCAAGACTTTCTATAATTGTGTGACACATCTTGATTTTGTTTACAAGCATGATTCTGAATTTAGGATGCAATATAAAAAACATTGCAGTTATTAAGTAATTTTGACTTTTGAAAACGCCATTCGCCAATTTTTGACAGCACCTTCCCCGGCCCGCAGACTTTTGTATTTAACGATTTCGTATATCGAAATTAATTTGGAGTCGTACATTTCCGGACGAATTCCTTCTAAGCACTCGGAGGACCCTTTCGTGCGCCATTTCTCCCATAGGCAGTGTTCCATCGATGTCGGTCCATTTTGACCAGTAGAAAACGTCTTGAAATCGGATAGTCTCGTGTTTGATAGTGCATGGTCAATTGACGCTGGCTCGGTGATTGTATTTGGAGATGACGCTGGTCACCCATGCGACGGAAGCAACACTCCTCGGTGACGTCACCCCGCTTTGCCTTGCATCAACACCCTGCACGCACGCGTGAGCACAGGGTCGACAGAACGGAAGTCAACCGTGCCAGCAATTGGATGGTGCTTCTTGCAGGTAGCCATGCGAGTGACTGGAGTTGGCACCTGTGACGACGTCTCATTACACGCTACCTGCCTGCAGGAGTTGCGTTGCTGCAGCAATGCTTCTATAGATCCATGGCTGCCTTCTCCCCATTGCTCATCATCGTCAGTTTGAAGTTCACCCATTGCGTGACCAGAATCCAAAAGCAGATCGTATCGTGCATGCATGCGGCTACAGTTCCATGCATTTTAAAAACGTTGGGCTGGTTGGCGATTAGTTAACGACGCCTCGATGCATTGCTGGTTAACGCGTGCCACCCTTCCCAAAATCACACATGCCTTTGGGGCAGAGATTTTGAAAAAAAAAATTGTTTGCATTTTTTCTCGTAAGGGTTTCTTATCCGCATCGTCGCTTCGCTGCTAATATCGATCAATTTTCCTGGTGCGTTTCCATCATGGCGTTCTTAAATAAATAATGGGCAGGGATGTTGTTTATCAGCGGGCCATACTTTATTCGGGACTTCAATGACTTAAATCGGTTAGGATAAGCCATGGCTGCGTGGATTTGGCAATTTCACGTGCAAAGCATGCGCAGTCGTCCGTGTCAATTTGTCCTGTTAAACGCATGATTTGCATCTGTCGCACATGTTCTGATTTTTCGAGGTGTTGTGCCAGAACGGCAATGGAACGGTATTGATGTTCTTTGATCTTCACAGCGTTTAAAAATTGAAGAGCTTGTTTTCTTGCAAAGGAGCACATATCAGCTTGTAAGCTCTACTTTCAACCATCATAATGTTCTGGTCATAACACGTGTTGTGTGATATGTTTTTAAAACGTATGCATCTTCACACAATACCATAAGGTTATAAGGCTACACTATAAGTTTCTTAAATTTGTTTACATGTTCGGTATATTCCGAAAAATACTGCAAATATTTGGTTCGCATAATGCGTTGACAACGTTGTATACAGTGTACTTTGTTGCAAACAAACTGAAACATGGCGCGGGTGTTCAGTTATCTTTTTAGGAATTTCCCCATGCTCTCTTAATTCGTATGATGCCCGTTGCGAAAGTGCGAAACTGCGCGTGGATGTACCCTCGCAAAATAAAGCGCTGCTCGTTCAAATTGTATGATTATGAAGTTCGCATATCGGACGAAATATGTAATTTTTCAAATCAGTGTACACGACTTCCCTTTTCGATTTTCAGGGGCCCATTTCCTGACAAGTGTTACCGACCAACAATCATGTAAGTTTTCAATTGTATTTCATTCCTGCATCCATCTCAGTCCTGGACTACTTAACACGATGTAACCCATTTCATTATTTGACCAAATAACCGGCCTGAATGATATTAACCCCCTTTTGGGCAATATGATCGACTAATATTTGACTTGCTTTGCATGCTTTTTTTTTAATATTTTCATTGGAAAGCGATTTAATAACCGAACTAATATATGTTGTAGGGAATTTTGCCAAATATTCATGTATTTTTTTAAAAATTTAATTTCAAGTGCCGTAATACGCGCTCGAATGGTCGTATATAGACAGACTGCGATAGAACCGAAATTAAATCGACAGCAATGGCGTCACTCATGCTCATTGTTTCGGGACGGTGCACATGCCACAAAATAAAGGATGCAATTTATTACCATTGCTTTTCCTGGATTTTTTTTTCATAATTTGGATCTCTACAAGCATATAAACGTGTATTTCGGCGCAACATTTTCAGCCGTTAATACACAATGATTTTGATGGGAGAAACGAAATTCAAATTTGTTTGACGTATTGCAGAAACGTGTTTTAACATAATCGTATATACATGTATATCACGAAAAGCGTGTTATGAACATGTTTTTGCAATAGCTCGACATTGTTCCCATGCCGCCGTGTTCAAAACTATTTAAAAAAATTCAAATTCACGTGTTTTTTTACTTGTTTTTTGATGCGCAATTTTTACGTTGAAAACACGTGCATGCGCTTTGCTAAACTAATTTTTTTTATTAGTTTCGAATATATAAATTAAAATGAAAGTTTTAGTTACTGCATGCATTTACTGTATGCGCACAAAATTTTAATCGTAAATGTTTAAAATTGTAGAAAACGCGTAGATTGAAACACGTATAGAAAATGCAGAAAAACACGTGCGCTTTATACTAAACTAATTTGTTTTATATATTTGTTTCGAATATATAAATTAACATGAAAGTTTTAATTACTGTATGCGTTTACTGCATGCGCACAAAATTTTAATCTTAAATGTTTAAAATTGTAGAAAACACGTAGAAAATGTAGAAAACTCTTGCGCTTTACTAAACTAATTTGTTTTATATTAGTTTTGAATACACTAAATTGTTTACAATTGTCTACACTATTTACATTTAAATGAAAGTTTAAATTATTGTACGCATATACTGTACGTATTAAAACGTTAAATATTCAAATGTAAAATTTTCATGACTTAGAATTTTTGTTAGCATTGTTCAAATTTCCAATCTGTTTCACACGGCTCTCGGGCGCTCGACTAATAAAGAGCCGGGTGTTACTAATTGAATTTCAATGCCACGAATGGACACGGGGACTGAACAGGCCTTTTGGCCCTTATCCCCATTTCATTAACTAGGAAGCAAATTGAATTTTGGGTTAATGCATTACCTCGTGGTTCTTTATCGGCGCACAATTAAGTGCGCGCATGCTGCAGGACTAGGGGCCCTTTCCTCACCCTGCAACGGCACACATGCCGGGAAGGGGGAGCTACTGTACATATACTGTATTAGGTAGATTAAAGGCACAAAAAGGGAGTATGGTTGCAGCGTTCGAATATGGGGATATAAAGAGATCACTTTCAGTAATTTCGTGTGGGTTTTGAGGCAAACTCGGAACACTATCATTAAGTGCATCGTGACATTATGAACGTATAGACTGTATTGACTGTCGGTTAAATGTCACGCACAAAGCAATTTCCATCCACCATGGATCTCTCGTGGCTCCATATGGGCATTTATAGTCTTTCGACTTTTATGCTCGACGTATCCTAGCGTAGGAGGGAAGATGGGCCATGGAAGGTAATGGGTGCATCAGTAGCCTCGTGGCACCATGTGCTCTATGGGCCCCCTACTGCTCATAGCCATCCATTTCCTTTATTAATCTGCTAGCCGTGCATTTGCATCGCGGGAGATGGGACTGCAAATCTGCGACGATGCTAAACAACGCCAAATGCACATTGCTCTACAGGGTGATATTTTGTGCAGCTTTGATGATGGATTTTTTGTTGGAAATTTCACTAAGAATGCTGCCTTTTTTTGGCGCTCCGTGACGCTTTTTAATTGCGAAAAATATAACTGGACAAATTGTGCTTATAATTGTGAGTCCACATCTAATCACAAATGTAAACATAATGTATGAAAAATAGAATGTTACGATTCTCTGATAGCATTGATTTTCCAACAGAATCATTCAGCATGGCAGAATATAGCCTACACTGTACGTTTGGCGCCATATGCAAATTTAGTTGATAATGCCAGTTTCAGAATTTAATAAAACAAATTCAAGTTTTAATTCTTAACCCAAGCTTCTAAGGTTCGTAATGCTAATTTTTTGTCGAACAAATTCACAATCTCAAAATTTGTGTTTGCTCCCTTGTAATACTGTATATCATTGGTATGGCTTAAAATAATCAGATTTAAAATGGTTTGATCTCCATAAAAAAAATGTAAATTGGCAGGAATTTAAAAGTAGTAGTGCGAAGATGAAACGCAGCGGTTTTTAGCAGAAATTTGCTACTAGCATATTTGATGCATTTTTTAAATTAGTACCTTTGGATGGAATTCCAATGTGTGTAATTATCACGTCATTACTGTGTATCGACATTTTTGTGATTTGACTAAGACTATTGAGCGAAATGACTGTATTGAGTCATTAATTGGTAATTGCTGTGTATTGGAGGAGGCAATCCGTGATCAAATCAAAAATGTTTGTCTCCTTGTAATACACTGTATATGTATTATTAGCCTGCTCTAAAAAAAATCAAATTTAAAAATTGTTTAAATTCACCCGTTTATTTAATATTTTTAATAATAAACTAAAATTGGCAGGAATTGAAATTGCGAAGATCAAACGCACGAGTTTTTAGGAGAAAATCTACTATTAGCATATTTTGATGCATTTTCATGTAAATTTGTAATGTAGGCTTACATGTACAGAATTGCAATGTGTGTAATCACCACGTGATTATGAGTGAGCGATAATGACTGTATACTACTGTAAGTTGTAGAGTTACTGGCGTTTCTATACTAATTTGGTGATATGCGCTTGAAAATTAACATTTCCCAAATTAAATGGTAATTTTTGTTCATTTTTTTTGCATGGTTTTATTCAATTTTCGTTAATGGTCAGTTCGTGTTTATTATCCAGCCATGGACGCTGCATTCTATAATCATTAATTTGCAATTCTTGTCGTTTAAGCAGGTCATGGAGGGGTCAATCAGCTGGGCGGGGTATTCGTCAACGGACGTCCCTTGCCCGATATCGTCCGACAGAGGATTGTGGAATTGGCCCATAACGGAGTTCGTCCTTGTGATATCAGCCGACAACTCCGGGTTTCTCATGGATGTGTCTCCAAAATACTTGGCAGGTAAGCTCATATCGAATATTCTATTACTTTACTTAATGCTGGGCCACATCGCAAGTGACAAAACTCGAAATTTTCGATCCAAATCGGGCAAAATGGACTCTTACATGTTCAGTAAAAACGACATACAGTATCTGACGTTATAATTCGGCTAAATGACAATGGGTGCGAGCACAAAGAATGCTTAATGCAGGCGCTTACCACTCAGCATACACTAGCGCCACCAAGCGGGATAAGAATGCGGCATACCTTTTAATTGAGGGCGCACTGCACAGTAGCGCTCCCTCTAGGGGAATCCTTCTCAAAGGGTAGGCTACAATTTCAGTTCAGTTCAGTACACAAAGAAAGCTTTTCCGAGCCAGGCTGAGCTTACAAGAAGCGATTTATAAGCTTGTAACATTCTATTTTGGAAATCCGAAAACTGATTTTTAAGACAGAGTGGCACAACAGATCACTATTGGTCAAAAGTGTAGCCATGCACATATGTCCTGTGCTCATCATGAGATGCTAAGGCGCATGTGGGGGGTTGCGACATGTTGATTGTAGATTTTCGAGCATGGGTGTACTCCTCGTATATAGGATTATTTACTGTATCGTTGGATTTGTTGGCACTTGTGTGTCACAAAAGCAGCCACTCGTTTTTCTGCTTCCTACATAATGGACCAGATTTGTGTCGATCGCTTATTTTCGTGACAAAACGCAGCTTAATTTTTGCGCCTGCTGTTAGTGAATGTTTGTTTTTCGTCCTGCACGTTGAATTGGCCCCTCCCTTTAATACAATTTTCCTAACGGGTTTTACTCATCTGCCTGGCGTTAGGCCTAGCTTCCCCATGTTTGCAGCCTTTGTTAATTTGGTCCATGGTGTGCCTACTGCAGTTTCGTGCAGACCTTTCAAATGTTCCCTCTAGGGAAGCATCCCTACCTACATATTCATCATCCCTGTATGCTAACCTCTACACTCGTCTCTCCTAATGAGAAATTTATTCCCACTAAGGCTGTTCATTTATTTCCTACTCCGTTGACAAATTATACGCACGCTCCTCTTTACCCGTAAATTTAACATGCAAACTGGCACTGATACCGAGCTCACCGCAAAACAACAAAAACAAAAATTGCCCATGGGCTATACTGCCAATTCTTGCGGATGTTTTCACTTTGACTTTTTAAGGTTTTTGTTTATAAATCGACACGTGTACACAGCTATGTACACGTACATGTATGTTGCATATACTGCTTAATTTTCAAATGACAAGTTTTATATGGTCAACATTTAAATTCTATAAATGCAGAAAGGATACTCGGGCAGAAGCTTTACGAATGGGACTTTTGGATGCCGTGTAGTCACGTGCACTGTAAAAGGATTGCATTGGTTGGTTTTAAAAATAACGATAACCTTTGGTGAATTTTTAAAACAAATTATCTTGGCGATTTTGTGAACGTTATTTTACGACTGCAAACATTGGCCGTTCGTAAAGCTTCTGTTTGAGTACCCCTAATTTATACTTGGTTAGATTAATTTGATATCAATTTCATGGACGATTATTCTTTCTGAAATGCAATATTTTTCACTCATCATTCAGAAAATTTGTTAAATTTTGTTTTCTTGTACGGAAATTACACGCACGCAGAATGTCAAATATGAAAGTATAACTAATTCACGTTTTACTCGCATTTTCAAGAACGTATAAAGCCAGATTTTTCGATTTGCATCAGAATTCCCCAAAATATTCACGTTTCGGGTAATAATAAGGGTACTCAGAGATGCGTTAAATTTTGCTCGATTTGGGTACAGTTCAGCTTTTGTGACAAATACGCGGCATTTACTTGTATTTCAAAGAGCCAAGCCACGTGACCAAATCGTGAAGATTTATTGGTAGCCTATAACGAATTGCCAAGGTTCATTCCGATTCTTCGAATCGAAAAATCAAACGATGGAGCAAACATTGACCTCTACGGCGGTCCTCGAAATGAACCTTGACAATTCGTTGTACCATTGAATATTCAGGATTTGGTCACGTACGTGGGTTGGCTCTTTAAAATAAATGTTGCATATTTGTCATAATCGCTGAGTTGTACCCAAATAGAGCACAATTTAACGCCTCTCTGAGTACCCTTATTGTAAGAAGTCTCATCTGTAAAATCAGACTATTAATCTTATTGTATACGCACAATTGGCTTATTGGATGCACCAAACTGATATACGCAAGTTGGACAGTTTCAAGAATAGTTCGTCATTGTTTCAATTACACGGTTTTTCCATTCCTGCCACGTCCTTGTTTGAACAATGTACCGATCTTCTTTAAAATATTTATCTCGATATTCTAATTCGCATGGACATTGTTTTGCACGCCCAACACCATACTGATGTGGATTTTGTGATGCAGTTCACATGTTTTAAAACATGGAAGCCAACATATGTCTTCGACTATATTATGCTGCGTGCATTTTAGAAGAGCTGGCAGGCGCGCATCTAAAAAGACTGTCTTCTTTTGCGGTAACCCATAATGCGATGGGACGTTACGGATAATTACAGAAATGCAATTTGACAAGTGCATTCTTTCCAAATGGGGTCCACATGCTCCACATACTGAAATGGCAGACGAGGAGCAGCATAATTTTAGGTCTTATTTGTCGTTGTTTTTAAAGAGAAACCCAGCTTATTATTTATTCTAGCTCGGCACAATGGACTAGCTGTTTACATGTGCATAATATACAGCACCAGTTACTGTAGGTCTGGAGGAGGAACCTAAATTTCTGAATTATGCGAATCGGCTTCTGGTAAATGAACGCCACGTCTAATGGTGTTTATTTACTGCATGCGCCAACTAAATTGTTAAATAGAGAAACCATTACCATTTTCTGCGATAGTCGCACATGACTTTATAATTATGCCAACTTTTTTCGTATTAGTCACTCGCGTTTACCTACGCCCAAGTATAATTGGGCGCCTAAGTTTTATAGTGCGACGATGATATGAATTAAGAATGAATTGATAGCCAAACTGAACTAAAAATATGTATTTGCCCAAATTTTTTTACTAAATGAACTGGGCTCGTGAGTACGAGGCCCTAATTGCTACATGTCTGGATAATTGTGAGACAATCATGTGTAGCTAAATGCGGCTCTTGCGCTGGGGCCTGGGCTAGACTTTGTCTGCATTTTGGATGACCTGAATCTGGTAACGCCTCAAAATTAAACAAGCTGCTACTGTGTGGCGAAACTTGGGTATGCGTGCAATTACTGTTCCATGCAAATACTAAGTAGGTCTAGAAAACAATGAGCTAATTAAAGGGGAAAAAACGACGGCATGGTCCACATTGATGCGTTTAAAAATTGCTAGCATTGTTTTGCCGCATGACAATCAACGCAAATCTCATTACTGCTTGGATGTTCTTTGTTGCACTGCAATCGTAAATTCTGTTTTCCAAAAAAAAAAAAAAATTGAATTTCAGTTATTTCTCGTTGCTTCATTAACAATCGCTTCAAAACTCGACCTTTAGTCTAAAAATCAAAACTAAAAAATGAAATGCATGGCAATTGAACTTGCAACAAAATATTGTTTTTTAATCTGTAAAAAATACGATTTTTTGTATAAACATGTTTCATGTCTTAAATTTGTTAAATGTATCTTATTTTTAAACGTTTTCGTAAATTTAAGAATACCGGTACACGTAAAAAAATCAAAACTCAACGTTTAGTCTAAAATGAAAACTAAAAAATGAAATGCATGGCAATTGAGCTTGCAACAAAATGTTGTTCTTTAATCTGTAAATAAGATTCTTATAGTATAAACATGTTTCATGTCTTAAATTTGTTAAATGTATCTTAACTTCAGACGTTTGCTTAAATTTAAGAATACATGTAAAAAAATCTAAAATATTAAATGTTTGATTTTGATATCAAAGTCCCAGTTTCCTTGACAAGATGGAAATTAATCCATCGGACTTTGCTTTGCAGTCTAATAACACAATACAACTACAATATGGGCACCATCAAAAATCACACTACATATCATATGCACATCATTTTTGATGCATAGTGCAATTCTGTTACATTTGAGTTTGCCTTGAAAAGGTTTATTTAGACGTATTGGAAAATGTAAGGATTGACGTTTGTCTAAAATATTTGCCAAAATATTAAATGTTTAAATTTAATTAATACTTGTGTGTAATTTTTGTAATAATTTATGTAATATGTAACGCGTGTCTTTGACAAATATGGAAATTTCATCCCTTAACGCAATGTACTGTTTCATCAAGTATACGAATATTCGGTTGGACTTGCTGAAGAGCAAAAAAACGCATGTCCATCATCAAAAAACAAACTATACGTATCATGCACATCATACAGTATTGGTTTATTGTGGAACCGTTCAATTTGGATGTTCTTTGTTGGACAGCAATCGTAAATTCTGTTTTGCAAAAAAAAAAAAAAAATTCAGTATTTCACGTTGCTTCTTTAACAATCGCTTCAAAACTCGACCTTTAGTCCAAAACTAAAAAATGAAATGCATGGCAGTTGAGCTCTATTCTATTCTATTCTATTCATTACCCTGCAGTCAGTACATAGTACCATGTGGCAGGGGGGATCATCATACAAT
>JAQGBX010008721.1:0-10315 GCA_034698745.1 Megaphyllum sjaelandicum
TTTTCTTTTTAAATTCATTATCTCAATTATTGGTAATTGTAGCGACTATAGCTTTTCGATGAGAGATGTTAATCAGTTTTCCATTTATGCTATTTGTTTGACATTGGCTTCCAGGACAATAAGACCATCCAAGACCACTTGTCATTTGCAAGAAGCTGACATTTTACAGGCTTATAAAAATTATTCTCTTTTATAGTAGTCTAATATAGATAGCATTACAAAGTCAGTTGGTTGTTATATGCTTCGATTGCACCCTGTATATAAGAATTAATCGTTAACTCGCACCAAATGCACGTATATAAGCATCTACATGCGAGTTAACATTTTTCTGAAATTATCTGAGTTCCTGGTAGTGCCATCTAGCGGTCTATTTTATTATTTCCCCCCAGAAAAATATAAAAGTAGGCCTAATTCTGCAATGCGTTTAGGGACCCATAACCTTAAAAGTTTTCTAGCTCTTAGCGGCAAAAGCGGAGGTTTTTACGCAGGAAATATTAAGTCGACTGAACAAGCAATGCATCGTGCGTGGGGTCCATGTGTGGTTTTCATAAAAAAAGCACTATTGATATTAGAAAGATTTGCAAGAAAAATGAATAGCAGCTCTGCGGGCGATGATCATATTCACGGCATCCAGCCTCAAACAACGAGCCGACGTATTCCCAATGAACTTTTATGTCGTTTTCGAGTGCTTCAACTGTCGTAAAAATATTGCGATAAAGGTATTACTAGACCCATTTTCCCCAATAATAAATTGCGCAAATACCATTTCTAGAAAAAATCGAAATGAGCCCCCCAAAAATACTCGTAAATGGAGCTCGGAAAATAGCCTAGATGGAAATGGCGGAAGGCCATTAGGCCAAAACAAAGCCCGAAGCCCTTCATTGGCCAATTGACAGCCATCGAAGTAAATTTATACCAGAAATGTGGCGCAAATATAGAGATAAAAGCAACTATTTTGAGTCTATAAAACTGCGATGGAACACCTGAACTGTGTTTGGATGGTTAACGAGAAAAATGATTGATCTGCATTTTACGAAAATCTGCTCGTTTCGAGTTAGAAATGCGGTGCAGATGGACATGAGGCAAATATTCGAAATGATATCACTTTAGATAAGGATGCTTCAACCAACGAATAATAAATTCCACGAATATGACAATGAATCTTGACATTTATTCGCCGAAATATAAAATGTACCTAGCGAAATAAACTCTAGAAGTAGACTCGAATAATGCGATGGTCTTATGGATGTAATCTCTGATCAACGGATATTGCCTTCAAATTTAGGGCAAACATTTAGTTAAAAAAGTTTTGTAGATGGCCATATGACATTTTTTCCTTGATTTAAACAAGATACATGTAAATTAGGGTTCCCCAGATCTGGAAAACCTAGACAAGTCAGGGAACTTTAAATTGTCTGGAAATGTCAGAAAAGAACGACTTAAAATTTAAAAAGGCAGGGAAATTCAACGAATCTGTTGTCACAATCCAATATACTGTACATGATAATAGTGCATGGTTAGCTCAAGGCCGATTTGCAGACTTTTTGAAATTTTCCCAGTACGAATTTGCAAAATGTTCAACCGTTTTAGAGGACAAATTTGCAAAATTGCTAGCATTTTCCTGTAAAATTGTCCACATTTTTCCATGTGGATAACGTTGGCATATTTTAATTTCGACAATGTCATTGGTCAGGGAAATGTTTTTTAAAAACATGGAAAGTCAGGAAAGTTGAATGTGAAATTTCTTTGGAATTAGAGTATATATCGAACATATCAGATTTAACAGAACATTCAGTTTCTGATATAGCCTTACACCTCATACATGATCGTCTACAATACAACATTTTATAAACAACAAAATTTAATGTCAACACTATCTTTTGAATTTACAAATGCTTATTTCCATCCCCCCCGTAAATGTATAATTTAAAACAACGTGTCTTTCCCAATTCAAAAATCAAATCGTGTTTCAATTTACTTCATGCTTTCATCATCATGAACTATTTTGGTTTTCGAGAAAGATTTGACCATTATTTTTCCTGCTAACTCCTGAAATAATGTCTTCACTTTAATCCGGTCTCCTTCATTGTTTACAACAGTGCCATTTCAACGGGCTATTTTCTTAGAAAGTATAAATTCCCCGAAGACGATGATAATTTATGACGTCATGCTTTTAGTAGGTGCGTAGCTCGGTATAATTTTCGGGTCAGTATATATTCGCTTATTTATCATCATGGCCGTCTCTGGCGCGTAATTAGGTCTAGACTTAATATTTATGGTATTAAAATAATACCTCGAATTTCACTTTCTTCTCTTTCAGACCTCGAGTTGTTGACTTTTGTTCGCGCCGCCATCACAAATGTGATTTTTGTTTTAGTCATCATTTTGCCAGATATTCCTAAATCATATTAGGCGTACGAGACACTGCTCTTAACGAACTATAAAGCTAATAGGCTTTTAATTGGCGCCCCGCTTAATGCCTATTATTTGCAGTAAACACGCCAAGTGCGAAACTGCGTGAAAATAATTGTGTATCTGGGAAATGCATTTGCATAAATGCGCGCCTCCTGAAATATTTAACGCGCAAATAAGCTGCAAACTTGAACGGCTAATTTAATGTGTCTTAACTCTCCTTTTATACGGGTATATTTAGGCCTAGCTGTTTTTTGGCGCTCTCGTCCATCGAAACATTCGTCACATTTTTGCTGTTTTCAATTGACGTTAATTTGTTTGGCCAATTTTAAAGGAAATACAGTTATACTTTACATGTATATACGATTTCGGTATGACATTTGTTAATTCGTGGGTGGCGCAACTAGAGCTATACGAAAGCTTCTGTCTGAGTGCCTCTGTCATTAGTTGCCTCATGTAAATGCGCATTATACGTTTGAGGAGCTCGGACACAGCCAGGTACTGTCCGAGTACCCCTATTAAGTCGTGTGTAATTGACTTATTTAAAGGCGCCTTATATGGCTGAGGTACTCGGACAAAATCTTTACGAGTCGTACTTTAGCAGTCGTAAAGTCAAGTATAGGCTATACTATGAAACTGTAGATTCATTCGTCAAGCCTCTTTCTGAGTATTCCAGTCGAGTCATGCTTTCAGTACTTTCTCGCATATCAATGCGCCTTAGGGCAGTCGTGTAGTCACATGTAACTGTGTGCAATGATTGTGTCGATTTTGCACACGTGACTTCGCAACGACCAAAAGTGTTATTCGCAAAGCTTCTAAGTACCTTATCGTTAGTTTCTCATGTAAATGCGCCTTATACGTTTGAGGTACTCGGACAAAATCTTTAAAGAGTGGTATCTAGTTGAGGTACTAAGGTAAAATATTTACGAATTTACTTTGGCGGTCTTGAAGTCATTATATGCTATGAGATTGTCGATTTTCCACACGTGACTTCAAGTCAGGCTTCTGGCTGTGTATCCTAATTGAGTGAGGTGTAATTTCCACATACAAATGCAGCTAATCCAGTTGAGATACTCAGCCAAAAAATGTACGACTCGTATTTCGGCAGTCGTGAAGTCACGTGCGCAAAAATTAGTTAAGAAATTCCAACTTGATTAACGTTGTTTTTAAACCAATTGAATGCATTCATTTTTCACACACTTGACTTCACTAGTGCCAAAAGTGACATTAGCAAGGCTTATATCTCGAGGAGCCCGATTGAGCGATGCGTATATTTCACGAGCATCCGTATGGACCTGAAACCCATTTCGTCGAATGTTCAGTTTTTATAATTAAGATTTCCTTATATTAACATCACCTGCAAGGCTCGGTGGATACCGAGGATTATTTAAAATGTATGAATGTAGATAAAGTTAGTCGTCTTAAGTTGACGACTGTCTTAAGGTGCCAACGAAGAAAAGGAAGCAAAGAGTCTTTTTAAAAATTAAACAAAATAGACGCTCCTGTCTTTTGAGATTTATAAAATGTATACGGTGCATGTAGTGCCTCCTTTGTAATGCACACTGAATATATCCTAGCGTATAAAACTCAGCAACGTCTCTCTCTCTCTTTCTCGTGTCGTCCCAAACAAAAGGCTTTTTTCTCTTGAGGGTGATTTACGAGGACTTTTTCTCTTTTTATTTTCAGGAAGTCGTTATTCGGTGATGCCAACTGGCGAGCTTCACATTCGAGGAGTTAATTCAAACGATGCCTTAATTAAAAGCTATCGATGTCGCACGCTTAATCGATTAACCGGGGAAGTTCGAGAGAGCAGCACCACTGGAAGGCTCATCGTTACAGGTAGGCGCAAAAAAACTCTATTTCCATTCTTATGCGGTGAAAACTCGTTAAGACGAACTCCGTGGACATCAACGTGTGTTCGTTTAAACCGTACTTGGTATTATCCGAAATCGGACACAACATGACTTCAAATAAACGTAACTAAAGTTGCATCGAAGTTTGGACGAAACTCTTCCCCCGACTTTACTGTATGTGAATGTGACGGTGCCGCAACTTTTATCGATGTAGCCTATTCCCCGTTATAACGTAGCTTTTTCATATTGACAACAACGTTAATGCACTAAGGTGGCTCAGCCCCTTCCGGCGTGATTAATGTTGTATAAATGTTAGTGGGTTTGAGATTAGGATAGTGATTGTGCGTTAAATTGTAGGAGTTGTTTACCTAAATGAGTAGCTATAATGAGTAAAACATAGCGCGAATGCTTAGAACTTGAAAATTCATTCGTTTAAGTAGATAATTTGTAATATACTTATTTTAAACGAAGAAACTAACATTAATTGTACATTTCCTGGTACGGGGACTTCAAGGAATTGGTGTTCGTCCTATCATAAATTCGTATTAATCGAGTTCTACTAAATGAGGTTCCATTGAATTAGAATAATTCAGCATTTACTAGTAAAATGCAAAGTGTAGCGTTTGAGCTTCGAAGTTTGCACGAAACCTTTACTCCACCTATTATTCTTCAAGTTGATCAAACTAGTTAGTTTTAACAAAACGTGGCGTGGATACTTGGGAACACAAAAATTCTTTCCTCATAACCGAAAAAAATTGACGTTATTCGAAGTATAAGCTATAGGACGGTGATAAAAATGAGATGAAACTATCAGAAATTCGCTTTAAGCGAGTTCGTCTTAATGAGGTTTCGCGTAATTTGTGTAAGATTGTGGACCCACCGTTGCCATCTCGGCAATAAAGTACGCCTGAGAACGATAGGTCGTCGAGCACATCCGTCGTTTAATGACTTTCCTATAAAAATCAATGAAGATGGGGCTTATTGATCGGCCCCCGTTGGGCGATAAAAAAAAGACTCAATTCGCTCGCCCTTATCACGAGATATTATGTTTATTAATGAGCCGACGATTAACGTTCGCCTCATCGTTTATGTATCAGAAATTGGCCAAGTCCAGGGATTTGGACGATGGGCTCGTTTTATCTTGTTACATCACGGTTTTATCGGTCCCCACTCTGCTCCGTTTTCGCACACTTTTCGATATACAGTATATGCGTAACGCTTTGTCGCGTCATTAAATTCTTACCAAATCGAGTGAAACTTCCGGTCCATCTTCTACGGGCTTTCCGTTGCTGCTTATTTCCGCCAATTGGCGGCGCCGCTAGTTGCGGCTAAGACGATAGTGCGCATGTGCTCAATTACTCGATATGGTACGTTACCTTAATGGACCTTATGTAGCTTTCGTCAGCATGCATATATTACGTGATATTTTATTGGCTGAAATTACCCGGAGGCACGCTGTTTTAATTGCCGATTCAATGAAAAGATCACGTGATATGGTGATAATGTCCATTTCCAAGGTGTCCCGCGAGTGATTTTGAGGATAATCATCAGAATTCTTTATGGATTTCAAGTTTTAAAAATTCTCGATGTTTTAAAAATTTTCTCGAATTTGTGCAACTTTGATTGACAAGGCGAAATCACGGCTGAAATTCAGTTTAGCTCTAAGTCACAAAAATAGTTGAATGGGTATAATTTAGGCAAAAGAATTATTGAGAATACAAATAATAAACAAATGTGCGGAAAGCAAAACTGACTGAGCTACCTAGCAGTTAACAATTAGTAATAATGCCCCGAAGATAGGCTAACTGGCATAACTCGATTGTTTTAAGTGATTGCCTACGTTTCAGGGGCGTTTAAAGTTTTCAAATTTGCGTACAGTTTACCTCCGCTTTTGCTTCCTCGCATGAGTAAAATTCAATCATTAACCATTGTAAAATGAAAGTATGGATATTACGAACAAAATAGAAATAAATGTGCACAAATGTAAATTAACCGAGCTACCTATAGCAGCTTCAAAATCAGTTATTGCCCCTTAAATATAGGCAATCGTACACGACTCTATTGTTGTAAGAGATTGCCTACTTTACAGGGCCGTTCTAAGTTTTCAATTTTTTTTTACAGCTTTCCTCCACTTTTTCAACTTAGAATGTGAACTTTTCTAACTTAAAACATTATAAAATTATGCATTTTACGAAATTAAAATGATTTTACCAGGCAGTCAGAAAATGCATTGTAATTCCCATTATTTTCTTCACGTTTTCGAGCTAAACTGAATTCCAGCCGTGATTTTTCCTGAACTTTAAACGATATGTTTGTCAATCAAAGTATATGTTTCCTAATTTTCCGCATTATAAGCTTTTACTGGGGAACGAATAAATGTAGGTGCATCAGAAGAAAAATGACTCCAAATGAAAAAGTTTCCTTACTTTTCCGAGTAAAGTTTAAAATATTGGCGAAAAGGAATTGGTTAAAAGCTCGTCGATGCGCCTCGAGCATTACTCAGCCAACAAAAGCGAATTTTGTGTTTGGCATCCGACGGTGATAGAATTGTTTCTTTGAATTTATCTCGCAGCTTTTTCGTTGCATCTTTCAAGGATCATTGATTTGCTTTTTTGCGGCGATAGCACTAGCTATTGTGGACCGAAAGATAGTTTCGGAGAATGAGGCCAGCGCTTAGCCAGCATTTCTTCTTTGCTGAACAACAGGTTAATCCGTACCTCGGTTTATGGGGTTATCCATAAAGTATGACCCGACTCCTTCTATCGACTATATTTTCCACGTTTTAGTTGGTATTCCCGGTATACAATTACATTGTGCGATGATTTATTTCAAGAATTCCTGGCTAATTAAAATTGAAATCCTAAATTCAAAGTCGAATTTTAAAACTAGAAAATGTAAATTGCGCGCTTATAAAGGGAGGGGGGAGCACAAATAATTTCAACTATTTGCAATATTATCTTAAACATATAGTATATTTATTCAATTCAATTCAACTCAATAGCCCACAGTCAATAAACAACTGCCATATGATTAAAAGGTCGAGCCTATTTCCAGGAGAATGTGCCTAAGTCAAATGCAATCGACTTTAAGCATAATTTCTGAAGATTAATTTTAATGGGTTTTTATAAACCAAAAATTTCTTTGAAGTACTACGTTTTTGTGGGACCTCCCCCTCATTGAGGATTAATCGTTGGATTTTAGAAAAATTAAAGGAAAATTACCCACTTGTTTGCTTTTGCCATTTGTGTTGAGCCTCCGTTGCAACGAAGATTGTGTTTCATAAATCCTCAAATGTTTACACTCGCAATAACGAGACACTTGCCGCTCATACGAGCATCAAAATGCGAGTGTAAAACAGCTCATAAAACGATGCTAACATACAAGAAAATTTGACGTTTAAATATTGAAATTAAAAAATTGTATATACTGTGTACATGCATTTGAAAATACGTATTCCATGTTACTTTAAGTAATATTGTTTACTAAATACTGTTTATGCTTCGCCGATTTTACAAGTATTTGCAGTAATTTTGGCTTGAAACTCAATGTACACTGTATTGAAATCCACAAAGTCCCTTGAAAATGCAATGTGTAGGCAGCACTGCTTAGCACCAATGTTTGCAGTGATTGCCTATTAATTGCGACGCCCAAAGTCAATACAGCAGTACTGCTAAAATTATAGGGACACATTTTCGTTTAAACGAAGGAATGGAACTTAAAAAAATTTTTTGCACCCTTTAAGGGATTTTTTTTCCACTTCCAGTTGATATTATGAATTTGTAAGCCTCAATTGTTCTGTTAAGTGTCGTACAATTTTCGTTTTCTTCCGCATTAATTATACTTAATGGAGAAATAATATTGTTGATGTTATTGTTCCTACAAGGCCGTCACACTCGAATCAATTTGCCGCCATATTTCTGGAAATTCAAAGGGATGTTCAAAAAGTAAAGTTTTGTTGTTTAAAATGAATGAGAAATCAAATGCTCTAATGCTTAAATTTTAAAAACATCAATGAAATCGAATTACTTCCAGTTTGTAATTTTCATTTTTAAAGGCTAGCTTTGGTTAGTAGAATGCACAGAAATATGAACTTGACTTTTCGGATATACCAGACTTTCGAGTACGCCTAAATTTTCCTAAAATTCGGCAACACATTGCCTTAATACGAAAATATGTTCGAAAAAAATTTGCATTAAGTATTTTAACATATTTAAATATCACAAATGTATCGCAACTACTCGAACGGAATCTCTGAAATCCTGCATAAAAATAATAATTTTTTAAAATTTATGTCAACTTCGGATCGAGTAGAAGCATTTTCCCCTGATACATTCGCATCATTTTTACATGCATTTATAAAAGCATTTACATCATTTTGTCACTATGACATTCTCTCTCTCTCTTTCTGCCAACGTTTCTCCGATGTTTTAACGACACCCAGTTTACCACGCGTTAAAGCGTGCGACGATGATGGTACTTCCGCCCATATATTTCTGTCCGTTTATACGTATGCGTCCATTCGCCGTATATAAGTGTCTCCTAATGTCATCATCAGTCAAAATGCTACATTCGTACGTAAACTGGCTTCTCCATTTATCATCTATCTCTCGAGGAGGTTACGTTTTTCCGTTATCATTCACCGTGGACGTTGAATAGCAACCAACTGACTGATAAGTGAACTCGCGTCTGCCCATTCAAACTCAAGATGTCAAACTTGCCTCATATATTCAGTGCGTTACCAGAAGTTGCCCCACTGTGAGGAAATTAAAATCAAAAATTACTATTTTTTTGATTTTAAAGTACCATTTGCGTCAACTATATGAATTAAACGAAAAACTATTAATTATAAAATTTATTTATTTGAATGGATCGTTAGCTGGGTCCTCGGAATGCACGCCATTTTAAATATCAGACTCTTTGGTAATTTTAAGTCAATTGCACCTGATCAGAAAAAGGCAATACTTTATTTGCTTTTGCAGTATTGCGCGCAACATTTTACCTTTATCTACCTATATAAATTTAAATTGTATTTTCAATTTAAATCGCAGGGTTCATCTCGTCGTTTAAATATCAGACTCTTTGATAATTTAAATCAATCGAATAGTTAGAAAACTCCATTGCATGCCAGATTGCGTGCAATATTACGTGAAATATGAAATTAAAGTGGATGTTTTAGTTTTTAGTTTTTGTTTCGTGTATATTTATGTAAATTATAGTATATACGGTGTATGTATCTCGGGTGATTTGTAAGTATTTCAGGCTGTTTATATGTTTGAATTGCATTAAAGTTGATTTAAGACACGTAGTGTATAAAATGTATTGAGGCATCTGATAATTTACCTTTTATTGACCGAAATTGACATTTCGTTAGAAGGTGATTGAAATTGTAAGTTCTTTTATTATTCACGATACATTGATCGTTTCCATTAATGAAATGATAAGTGCTCTTTTGTGACACACAAAACATCAAACAGATTTAAAATCAGACCATAATCAAAAAGGTAATACATGTAAAGAAAAGGCAATGATGTTGTGGTCCGCCCTAATGCGGTGGTAACTACCGAATAAATTAGGTTGATAGATTACACCTTCTACCACATGGTTATTATTTCCTTACCTCATAACATGTTTTGTGCTCATAAAAGAAAAAGGGCACTTATTCTTCTTATGGCACTAATTGAAACCATCGATGTAAAGTGAATAGTGAAAAATTTAAAATTTCATCGAACTTCAAGAAAAATGTCAAGGCCAACAAAAGGTATCTTAGCAGGTGCCCCATATCCTTCTCAATACATTGTACAGTATGTGTTTAAATGTACTTAAATACATTTTAAACATGTAAACATCCTACATTGAATTTATGAATCACCAAGAATACTGTATGCCCACGTAACAAGCTGACCAAAAAATGACGTCATGACGTCATTTTTTGGTCAAAAAGACGTTATTATGACCAACGAAAATGACGTCTTTTTGACCAAAAAGTAGGGACATAATGACGTCATTTTTTGGTCATTTTTTTTGGTCATAAATGACGTCTTTATGACGTC
>JAQGBX010008722.1:0-10313 GCA_034698745.1 Megaphyllum sjaelandicum
AAAACATTCCCAACTAAACCAAAACATTCCCAACTAAACCAAAACATTCCCAACTAAACCAAAACATTCCCAACTAAACCAAAACATTCCCAACTAAACCAAAACATTCCCAACTAAACCAAAACATTCCCAACTAAACCAAAACATTCCCAACTAAACCAAAACATTCCCAACTAAACCAAAACATTCCCAACTAAACCAAAACATTCCCAACTAAACCAAAACATTCCCAACTAAGCCAAAACATTCCCAGCTAAGCCAAAACATTCCCAGCTAAGCCAAAACATTCCCAACTAAACTAAAGCATTCCCAACTAAACCAAAACATTCTCAACAAAACCAAAATATTTCCAATACAACTAACATATTTGACTATAGCATGTCTCGACTACTGTTTCTTAAATATTTCCTTCAAAAATCTTAAATGTAACGTTAAACCCACGCGCCAGTTGCGCCATATCCGGTTAAGTTTAATCCTCGATCGAGCCGACTTTCATCCGGCTTTTTCATTTTCAAAAAATTTCACATTTTTCGTACCAAAAATTGGTAATGACAGCGTGAAATTTGGTAAAGGACGAAAAGGCTTTTTGGCGCTTAAAAATTGTTTTATTCCCGTCAAGAGGAAATTATTAAGCCGTTATAATAATTCGTGGGAAGTTGGTCATTTTTCAAAAACTATATTTTCACCTACTCATCGCGTCCGCCATGCTTTCTCGCCGTGTAATTTCACCACAAGATTTCTTTTTTTTAGTAAATTTTTAATAATTTCTCCCCTCTTTTTTGGGCCATTTCCGTTTTTGCGCCACATTTTCGTTACACTAACGCCCCCTCTAATAACCCTTGACCTAGGCCTAATATATATGTTAATCGGAGAGAAAGAGAGATATGCCATATGGGAGGTACGGCGCGCCACATGTTAACGTTACGCCGAATTAACCGAAGGTCAATCAGGGGTCAAGGTTTTATGTCTCATATTTTTTCACTTTATTTCCGAAAACATTTTTTAGACGTCATTTGAAATTACTGGAAATTTCTTTGATTTCTGCGCAAAATTTTCTGCGCATGCTCGATTAGACACTCACTTGTAGCGCCATCTATGTTAGAGTTCCCACAAAAATTTCAGTTTCAATTTCCCTGACTTTTTCACAACATTCACTAAAGACAACTTCGAAAATTTTTAAAAGTGATCGAAAAAATGTTGTGAAAATTTGACAAAACTTTAGCATGAAACAATTTTGAAAATATTTCGCAACATTCACTAAAGACAACTTCGAAAGTTGACAAAACTTTTGAAAATTTTACAAATTCGTATTCGGAAAATGTTGAAAAAGGTTAAAAATTTGTAATCGGAAAGGGTTGACAATTTCGTTAATTTCTCCTCGGAAGCTGATGAAAATTTAACCTCGAAAACGGTTGCAAATTTGTACTCGGAAAAACGTGGAAAACTTTTCAAGTTTGTCTTCGGTAAACATCGACAACTTTGCAAATTTTTCCCCTGAAATTGGTGAAAGTTTTATACAAATTTATATTTGGAAAATGTCAAAAAATGCTGAAAATGTTTACTCTGAAAAGGTTCAGTATTTCGGAAATTTCTCCTCTGAAATTGGTGAAAACTTCGCAAATTTGTACTGACAATTTTTAAAAAGTTTGCAAATGGGCCCTGTGCAAACCACGTCGTGTACACAATAAGCTATTCTTCCGTGACTTTTTCATGTGTTCAAGGTCTTGGGAAAAACAGATTTACCACAAAACAAGAACATGTTTTCAACACGTTAAATCCCCGACCTCGAAATCGTCTAAAATCGAAGCAGGTGGCGTTACCGGCAAGTGTTAGTATGACAATTAAACGACCTCGCTCGTCACGACCTTTGGCAAAAACATGAATAATTCACCAG
The DNA here is from genome assembly GCA_034698745.1 of Megaphyllum sjaelandicum. NCBI lineage: Eukaryota > Metazoa > Arthropoda > Diplopoda > Julida > Julidae > Megaphyllum > Megaphyllum sjaelandicum. Next base: position 1,895 of record JAQGBX010008722.1, read on the forward strand.
TTTTTTTTGCCAAATTTTTTTTTCTAAAAAAAATGAGTGAAATTTGATGGGAAAATTTGATTGAAATGTTAATACTCCTCTCGTTTTTCTCCACCACACCATAAATAACCCGCTCAGGCACGGTTATCACGAGTGACCGTATAATGGCACAAAAGTCGAATCCACGTTAGTTCGTATAACGGAGGAAACACGTAATTTCAGTTCGTAACTCGGAACCAAAATCCCACCAACCTTGCATATCCAAAATTCCACCCAATCGGGAAAATTCCCCGTTTCCCCGCAAAGAAAACGGCGCAAAAAATATCTTGAATTGAACGTGCCATCTGGGGGAGGTGATACTTTTGAGGGTACCCCCAAATGAGGGTACCAAGATATGAAGAACCTGGAAACGTCAAAGAATTTGAAAATGTCTGTAAAAGTGAGGGAATAATGGTTTATTCTGAAAAATTCAGGAATCAACTATACAAATTTGCAAAATTTTCAACGTTTTCCAAGGACATTTTTGCAAAATTTTCCACGTTTTCAGAGTACAAATTTGCAACATTTTTCATGTTTTCCGAGTAGCCTACAGATTTGGAAAAAATTTCCACGTGCCCCGAGTAAAAATTTGCAAAATTCTTTACGTTTTCCGAGAACAAATTTGCAAAATTTTCCACGTTTTCAGAGTACATATTGTTTTTATTTTTTATATATATGTTAACTTTCAAAACTGTCATTAGTAAATTTTGCAAAATACGTCGATTTTTGACATGGTCATTGGTCAGGGAAATTCTTTTAAAAACTGGAAAAGTCACAGAAGTTAAAAATAAAATTACTGGGGAACCCTGATTTTAGGGGGAGACCAACGAGAAAGTTCCGTAAAAAACAGTTGTTTTTCGTAAACGTTAAGGTTCGTAAAAACACGAGTGAGCTGTATTTCGGAGTTTTCTCGGACTTTCGACGTATACAGAAAATAATAAAAAAAACTAGCTGAAAAAATGCTTGTGCACCTGCAGAAAAGCTCAGGTCGAAGCGCACGCTTATATATCCATTTCAGGTAGATATAAAAAAAGTAAAAAGAGATAAAGAAGGTTTTAGGGGGGGTTATAAAAAAGCGCTTCTTGGGTGGCCTTTTTAAAAAGCTGACGCTTAGCCAAAACCTTTTCTGGTATAATAAAATATATTTCATTAAAGCGTGGTTCGGGCTTAATTATATCATCAAATGCTTTTTCCGCTAAACTCGAGCCACGGCCAAATTGTTGCTACGGAAAATTGCCTTCAAAATTATAATAATAATAAAATTATGAAATGTACTTCGAAGGAGCCCCGCGGGCCAACCTTACCATATTGCGGAAATATATCCGGTACCAAACTAAAAGGAGGGTCCGAAAAGTATATGATAAAACATTAAAACGTCTTAGTTTTAACATTTATTTTTTAATAAAACATGATTAAAGCTGAAATTTGGCAGTTTGTTAATTTATGTTTCTTAAAGTCATTTTTATAAACATTTTTTATTCAAACATGTTTAAAATAACATATACTGTTCGTGGTTTGATCGATGCCATTTAAATAATAAAGCATGCATGCTCGATTTAAGGAATTGGTATAAAATTGAAAATGTTTCGTAGACGTTAAAAATATTGTGGTTAAAACCAAACATTTTGCGGTTCAAATGGAAAATTTGTGGTATAATTTTAACATTTTGTTTGGCAAATGTTTGGCAAAAGTGAACATGCTTCGTAAAATTAGCCTACAAGTGTACGGGTTAAAATTGAAAATTTGTGGAAAATTTGAACATTTTCGGAAAAAATTAAAAACTTATGAAAAGTTTAAACATTTTCGGTAAAAAACTGAAAATTTGTTGGCATAAATTGGAAAGTTTTTTTTTAAATTGAACATTATTGGTAAAAATTGAACTTGTTGTTTAAAATTGTAAATATTTGAGAAAAAATTGAAATTGCTTAGCCAAATTTAAAACTGTTTGGTAAGATTTTACCATTCTTGGTAACAATTGAAATTGTATTTGAAATTGTAAATATTTGAGAAAAAGTCGAAAATACTTGGCAAAATTGAAAATTTGTTGCGATAAATTGAAAATGTTTTCATAAAACTAAACATTTTTGGAAATGAAATTCGAATTGTTTTTGTAAAACTAAACATTATTGGTATTAATAATGGAAAGTTTTTAAAAATAAGTGAAAATGCTTGGCAAAATTGAAAGTCTGGTAAAATTGAAAGTTTTTTGAAAATAAGTGAAAATGTTTGGATAACATTGAACAAGTCTGGTTAAAATTGATCATTTTCGGTTGAAATTGAACATTTTTGCAAAACTGAAATAGCTCGGTAAAATTAGGGGAGGGATGGGGGAGGGAAAAGTAATGAAGACATGGAAAACATCTCACAAATCATGAACACGTCGTAATAACCTTCGCGAAACAAAAGGAAAACCATTTAAAATATTGGCTGAGAATTCGTTTCATCCCACAAACTGACAAGTGAGGTCCATTACCGGAAAAAAAAGCCTCACTTAGGGGCAAATTGAGTGGGAACTTCGATTTTTTTGCAACAAAAACTGATAAAAAATGGGTCAGTAGAGTCCACGCTTCACTTCATCGCCCCAATAGCCTTCTTATATACTTTTTACAATTTATAACAATGATTTGTCTCAGACTTTATGGTACCAAAAACACATTTTTTGCTACTAAAAACAGATAATGGCGTCGAGTCGTGACATTTGATGGCCAATTATGGCGGCAATGGCATCGACTTGACGATTTTTGACGCCGCAACCGTCTATAGAGAGCCCAAAAACGTACGTTTTCACACGAGATTCTACGAGATTCAAAATTTTGCAATAAATTTGCTACTTTTTCATCGAAAGAAAAATGTTTTCGAAAACGACTAATCACTCTTGACATGACCAAAACATGTTACAACATGTTGTTTCTGTATGTAAGCAAATAATTCTCACATCTTATAACATATGTTTCTGTATGTAAACAAACAATTCTGACATATTGTAACATGTTTCTGAATGTTAACAAACAATTCTGGCATGTTATGTTGTTTCTATATGTAAACAAACAATTTGACATGTTATACAATGGTAGAATCACGATTTTTTCAACGTGTGAATTTGATGTTATTGTTTGTTTTATTACAGGGTTTTCTGTTACGACTAATTACTTAAACTTATATGAGTTGTTCCTACTTTTTATGTTTTTTTATATTTTATTACTTTTATGTGTAAGGCAAAATAATGAAATATTTGCGAGGGGGCGTTTCGCACAAACAAATGTATAAAATTCGTTATTTCGTTCACGTGACCTACACCTAGAATAAAATAATTTATCCACGCGCCCTCTGGCGTCAAATATTTACAGTAAAATTAAAAAAACTGGAGAGAAACAATTCAGGGCCGAACAGAAAAGGTGGTTTATTTATGCCCGCATTATTTTTTAATTCGTCATGGTCAAGGGCATTAAAAAGAATAGGGGAAAAAATGGTGGCTAACCTCAAAATATTAATAGTTCCAGATGCCACCGGAATACATGTACATGTATACTTTGTTAGGATTGGGAGGTTATGAGCTTATTTTTCAAAGTCTAAAGTTCGTTTTAATGAAACGTAACTTACGGAACATAACGTACAACCTACAGATAAACATAACTTCTAGAATACAATATATACTATAAATTTAACATAACTCCTAAACATAATGTAAATTAAACATAACCTGAATTGTTTTTGTGTGCCTTAAGGCCTAATTAGGGTCAGTTTATCGAAGTGATATGCGCGTCTTTTGTTTTTATACCTGAATAATTTCCTTAAAAATTGTATACATTGAATTTGCCCTCCAACCAACATTTTCACTGACCTTAAAAGAGAGTGAGATATTTTCTTTTTTGTCACTTCAGGAAAACGTCCCTGGGGTGGCCAAAAAGGTAAGGAATGCAGTCCGAATTATTCATAATATTGATTTTGGAGGGGTTGACTCTTATGCCCTAAAGGGAATTATTTAGGCCTAAAAAGCACAGTAATTAACGATTTGAGAAATTTAATAAACGAAAATTCATGTATAGCTTACTTTTTTTAATTCCATGGCTGACCTGTGGCTAGTTTCGATCACTTTGATGGCCGTTAAAATACGAGAGTCCGAGCTTAGACAATCACAATTTTAACTTTTTTGAAGCACTTGGAACGCACTGCCGTTCGTTGCACGCGCGCCGCCATCTTGGTTTACTGGAGCGTCACCTGGTGGAGAGAACAACGGCGCTATTACTTATGACCAGCGTATATATACATGTATTTGCTTTTTTAAACCAGATATGGGAGTGAAATTAAATACTGTAATCGTTAAAAATAGAGTGTAATATGAACTAGTATATAATACATAAATTACACATATTCGATTATATCGAACACGATTTAAACATAAATTACACATATCCTGTACGAGTATATTTAACAGAAATTACAATATACTGTACCAGTATATTAAAGTATACATACTGTGCAAGTATATTAACCATAAATTATACATGAATGTAGGCCTACTGTATGTATAGGCTATAAACGATCATTAAATATAAATTATACAAACCATTCAATTATATTTAACACACATTATAAAATACTGATCAAGTATATTACAGTGAAATTAGACATATACCGTACAATTACATTCAACATACTGTACATAATGTATGCTATATATAGGAGTATATTAAACAAATTATGTTTGAAAAATCAGATTTTTTATAAAATAAACGCGCATTATAAATTTATATTTAAAATTAGACATGTCATGGAAAGTGCATCAACGTGTTTATACACGTACCTTTTCTGGTTCAAAATATAATTTTTTGGGCACATAAATATGGAGATTGTAAATTTAAATGTTTTGTTTTTTTTATTTTGCGCATAAGTATACATGTATATTCATGAAATATTCAACTGTTCGACTTAAACAGCTAATTTATGAAAATCCTGGAGAAACTGTCGATGAAAGCCCGGAAAAAGTACTTCATTAGCATTAATACCCATTGCGATTTGATTTAAATACTTTATTGGGCTTACGAAATAGGATTGCATCACTCTTCTTTTAAAAGTTTTTAGGGTAAAAATTCTTTTCCAAACTATCAAAAATTAGAAAAAATAGGATTTAGCTGTATACATGTATAGTGTCTACTGGTTTCGCCAATAATTTATGGGATTCTCAATTTCTGAGTAACGGCGCAGTTCGCGGGATGAGTCATGAAAATTCCTCAGTTGATTTTTTTTACTTTCTTTGAAAATGTTAGTCTATTAATTTCCGGTTAAATTGTTCAATTTCATTATTTACTACTTGCGTGCCAGTAAACTTTTAAAAGCTCGTTAAAAATCCCAGTGTTTTTCTCAGAAGTCTCTCTATCAGAAGTAGGAAATCAGAGCCACCTGGTGAGGCTTATTACATGCAGCTTGCACGAACTCGTGATCACATATTTCTACGCGTGTAACATGCTCGTAATAGACATACCTGGAACATGTTTACTAAGTTTCACGTGAGTTTTTTAATGTGCTTCATCGTGTAAATAGTGTCCAAAATCATGTCAAAAAGTGTCCAGAATTGACGAGTTTATAGACTCAATTGGCAGGAAAAAGTCAATCGAAGAAATATCCTCAGAACTTTGAGTCTTCCCAAATGGTCGATTTCAATTCCATTAGCAACATCTGACCAAATCCAAGCATTATAAACGCTTTTGATATTTAATATCAATATTTACATATACGAAAAGTATAGTCGTTAGATACTCGATTTCATATAAAAGAAAATAACCAACACGAAGTGTTCTTAAATGTATAGGGGTTACGGCGCGGCGTTGGATTCGGTGCCGGCGATGGTGTCTCCCCCTAGCGCTATAAATCGGAACTCCTTGCAGGACTCGTGCCTTTTTTAATGGTAGATTAAAACAGATTAAACAGTGCGTATTTTTGGTTGCAGCCTCTGCGTGAAGGTACATATTGCGTGCGTGAGGTCGGTTTGTTAAGGGGTTTGAAGTTGACACGAAACGAGTATTATTAGTACTTGTATTTTATCCGTTGCCTTAAGGGGATCCCCCTATCGTAAAAAAAACAGGGGGGAGATTACGTGTAATAAGTAAAATAGGTAGTGATGCCTCCATTAAATAATGGGCAGACCTACAGCAGCACAGGCGGACCTCACACAAGCTCGCAGCAAATGTGCATTCGTTAAGAAGAATTCGCTTAATACGAATTTCTGATAGTACGAACTCGTTTCTAGCCACCTTCCTGGTTTATTTCTTCGCTTATTAGGCTATTCGAGCATAAACTCGCAAACATTTCAAGTTTTTCCGATATCATCTTTACAAATTTTTCCCGTTTTCCTGAGGACAAATTCGCAACGTTTTCCACATTTTCCCGAGTGCGAATCTTCAACATTTTCAACTGTTTTCGAGTACAGATTTATAAAATTTTCCACAGTTTCCGAGGAGAAATTTTTAGAAAATTTCCAACAGATTCTGAGGACAAATTAGTAAACTTCTCAATTATTTCGAAGTACAAAATTTAAGTTTTCTGAGTTTACGAATACAATTTTATTTATAGGTTTCGGACGTCCGAATGGGAGAGAATTTAGGGTCCTGCATGATTAACCGGACACAATGCGGACAGGGGGGTATTAAAGAGGTAATCCAGTTTTGGGAATATTTTGAGGACGTCCTTTTTATATTGCCCCTTTTATTAAAATCCATACACATTTTTTGTTTTTGGAAGAAAATTATTGCGAAAACTTAATGAACACCCCTCGTGTATAAATATACAGTATACAGTATATGGCAATATGTTTCCAGGCGAGAAGACTATTAGGTATTAGCCCTAAACGTCGTTAAGTGCCTTTGTGTTGGGAGCAAATTGTTTCGGGGTAGCTCCTTAACCCCCTCCCTTAACTCGGAAAGCCTTTCCTCCTATAAAAGGGCAATTAAGCCGTTATCTGCGCCAACCACCAGCGATGTTTAGCAAACTGTTGGCGGTGTATTTTATCATCAAACCCCCTCCGTTTAATATGCATTTTATAGATAGATCTCCCCACTCCCTTAAATGGGAAATAATCTCGATAAAACCCGTCATTCATCATTTCGGGCTTCGAACTGACCAGTCCATGGACGCGAACTATATGACAGCGTAAAACAATGGACACGTGGTCTAGATCAAACAATGATCGAAAATAAGGCCATTGTTGCGTCGTGGATTTAGAATTTTTTTTTTTTTTCATAGTCAAGTGTGTGAAAAATGTGTTGAAAAATATACGAAATTCCCCTAAATATAATTTTTGAGTACATCCAAAAACTTAAAAATACGTAATCGGTGATTACTGATTCGGATTTAATCAGTGATTAATTCATGTTTAATCAGTGATTAACTAATTCGTTTGTAATCATGGGTTAATTCAAATGTCATAGGGGATTAATTCACATTTAATCTGCATGTGGTTAATTCATAACGTCCACTGCCATTACAATTAATATTCTTAATATTTGATTAGAAATGTTTCGAATAAAGTAATTGAAATCCATGATTAGAAATTAAGCTTGATTGCCAATTTAATGCACTTACAAGTTGCAGTGGTCCATAGCGGTTTAACGAACCGTTAATATCAGTAAAATAATCGTCGATTAGTATATCCTATACACCAAATATAGCCAAATCTTCGATTAATAAACTATCTAATTGATCAACTGTACCTTTCATAAAAAAACAACCGTCGTTAAGTTGGTAATTCCGTGTTGCACCAATAGATCCAATCGTCCAATAAACTCGGTTGAAAATTAAGACCAATTCCTTATAGTATATACATTGTACGTGTAGCCAACCTACATGTATATCATTTAAGGCCCATTAAATTTACTTTGGTGCAATCCGACAAATTATAATAAAGTATTCCAAAAATATACCTTTTTTGTGGCAAAAAGTAAAGTTTTAAATTCAGATGATAATTTGAATTTAATATCATGCATTTCAATTTTTTCAATATATTTGAGAATAATGAGTAATGGCTTAAGAGTCAATTCATTACCGCGCTGTTTAGAGTTACTAAATATAATAAAAAAAAGTTTGATCTTGACAGCATTTTATTCAGATTAGCCTAACCTACATTTCCGAAGAAAAAAATATATTAAAATGTAGGCTTAGTCCATATAATGGATGTCAAATTTCCATTCAAAGATCTAAGATGCGAAGCGAAGGAGATTTTAATCCGAAATACCGAAGTCATGATCATCCCATCAACCCAACAAATCGTGTTTGATGTTTATCGGTTGAAATATACAAAAAACATATATATATAATATATTATAATTTAAATACATGGCGAAAGTATGACGAGAATTCATGAGAAAAACGAAAGTGGTTCGAAACGAACAAACCCCTAACCCTCCCC